>JAMZAV010013766.1:0-14173 GCA_024449915.1 Sweltsa coloradensis | reverse complement strand
TTTTTTAACCCAAAAATGTTGGCTAAAGAAACCGAAAAAATAGGACTAAAATTTTAAACTTGGCCAGGATCTGGCCCCCCTCCTCCCCACCCCCTGCGGGACACCCATATCCACCCGGCACCACTGGTAGTAGTGGTTACAGAAAAAATATTAGATGCTTGGTGGTAAGGGGCGCGCGTTTGGGTGACTTGTTCTTTTTCAGTTTATTTGGCACGATCTTTTGAGCGGGGCATTTTTAAAACCATCACAATAATTACTTTCCCATCTGACACGAGTATTGGCTTGGGTTCGGGAAGTTTTCTCATGTAGGGCATGATACTATTTCTTTAATAGCTCATATTATGCAGCAAACACTCAATGATTAATAGGCCTCCACTTACTTACGTCCCACACAACGACCGTCCACCCCCCACCCCACCACCCCCATCCCCCCCTGACCTGACCACCCACCCACCTATTTTCTCGCGGGGGCCATGGCCCGAATTTGTATGGTGGCCGCCCCGCCACTGTTTGTACAAGCACTATATTTCTGCTTTCAATGCACATTGGTTTTAGGTTCGATTCCCCATAGCAATGCAAATTGACAACAGTTAGTTAGTTAGTGCAGTTCTTAGGAGAGTGATTTCATACTCGATGATCTCCCATCCAATCGGTCTTCAGTATGTGCGAAGACACATGATTTTTTTAAATTGATAAATACAACATTCATTTTGGATTTTGACCAAGATGTCAAAAGCTGACCCTCTAACCCCCCCCCCCCCCACACGCACTTAATTTCAAAACTTATGTGGTCTACTTGTATTATTGACAGCCACGCTCCCTGCCCAGAGCTACGTCCCTCACCGGCTCCATGAAGGAAGGTTCGTCGTCGATCGAGTCGCCTCGAACTACTCTCAATCAGCGTCGCAGAGACCGGCTTGGCTCACACTTCTACTCTGACACCCCAGTATTGCAACAGTTGCCTCAAAGTGATTCGGTGAGTAAATTTATTCCAACTTGTCTTAACAGTGTAGGGTGCTGAACAAAGCATACAATCAATAGCAAAGCATATTTGTGGCTAATGGTTTGTGACTGCATGGAATTATATAAACGGTTGGCATTTGGTTTTCCAAGTTTTATGATCTTTTAACTTAATTGGGTTGTTACACAACATATTGAAATTTAAATTAATTATTATGTAAGTAAATTAAATGTTCCAGATCAAACAAAAATAAATAATAATAAATTTATTAATTATGTAAAAAAATTACACTTCTTGATTTTATAATTTTTTATTGTTGCTTAAAATGATGTTTTTGTTGTTGCTTCCCTTTTTATAGTTAAGTTAGTCTTTTATAGTTAGCCCCCCTATTATGGACAAGAACAATTTTAAAGAAAAATGTTAGGGTTGTAGACTAGCACATGTTATTAGACGAGGGAGCTCAGCGACTGAAGTCTACAATTCAACTAAAACGGCACAAGATGTGTTTATTTCTCGATTTGGTTAGTCAGGAAACACTCCCGTAGGTGAAATTGTTAATATACAATTTAGAAGCTAAAAATCGGTAATTATGCCGTTTACGGTTTTCGAGAAAAAGATGAAAAAATTTACTTACCATATTCCAGTGTGTGTAAATTTAAAGTTCCTTAATTCATTTTCAGGTACCGCATTATGGTTTTTAATTTTGTAAACAATGTTTTCATCTTTTCACTAGTGAAATTGAGCCGTCATTTGTGCGTACACATGCTAATCGCCATGTTTTATTTGGAAAGCGTAATCTCCTCTGACACGTCTCTACCGGGTGCGTACGCAGCGGAAAAAAGTATTTTTGTTTCCAAATCGCGACGTTAAAGGTTAAAAAGGTATTTTTTGTTTAAATAGCGACGTTAAAGGTTAAAAAAGGTATTTTTGTTTAAAATAGCGACGTTAAAGGTTTTGAAGGTTTTTTTTTGCAAAATGGGATAGTGAAAAACTAATTAATTTTTTATGTGAGTGCTATTACCTATGTCGTCATCGTTTGTTGCCGTTTTAGTTTTCAAAAATACTTAAAACCTTTAACGTCGCTATTTTAAACAAAAATACCCTTTTTTAAACCTTTAACGTCGCTATTTAAAAAAAAATACTTTCTTACGCTGCGTACGCACGGAAGAGACGTAGCGGAGGAGATAGCGCTTTCCAAACCAGGCATGGCGGTCTACGTACAGTGACAGCACAATTTACACAGGTAAAAAGACGAAAAACATTAGTAACAGTGAAAAGATCGTAATGCGGTAGCTGAAAATGAATTAGGGACTATCAATTACACATACTGTGAAAAGTTGGAAACATTTTATGCATTTTTTCTCGGAAAACCGTAATCGGCATAATTACCAAAAATTCCATACCGATTGGGGTTCAAACCCAGGTAGGCACCTATGCAAAACTATGTAGGCCTAACTACAATTCAGAAGTTAAATACTAGGCTAGTTACCGTCTCGGTGGTCTAGTTGGCTAAGGCGCTTACTGGAATGTGGTTAACTCGGGTTCGAACCCCGATCGTGATGGAATTTTTAACTTCTGAATAATTGTATTAAATATTAAGGTAGGCCTACGTATGTGTGTTTGTCTGTGGGTGGGTGAGTGAGTAGCCTAAGTAAGTTCGCTCTAGAACGGCCAAACGGCTAAACATTATAAGCTGAAATTTTAAACAGACATTTAGAACCAATATTTAGCGTGCAGTTATTTTGGGAAAAATGCGTTGTGATTTAAACCTACAAGAAATATTAAATTGAAAAATAGGCTGAACATGTGTGGGTAGGATTCAATTTAACGACAATGGTTTAAATGGAAAATGGAGTATTTAGATTGTTAGCTTACACAAAATTGTTTCTTGTGGGGTAAACTGAACTTTCAAAACGTTTTATGAACCAACTTTCCCAAGTTTGGCAACTGTGATGGTCATGGATTGATACTGCACTTCCACGCTTACACTCGTGATACATATTTGAATGTTAATTGAAATGAATAATTATTTCAATTTATCATATTTTAACGTTAATTATTTTTTTGAAAGACAATTTTTGGATGAGCGAAGCAAAGATTCCATTTCACTACACTGGAGAAAAAAATCCGGAATGTTTTTCTTTTTTTTCTGTTTGTATTTTTGTGTGTTTGTTAACACGATTCCGGCTAAACCGATACTCCAATTATGATGAAATTTTAAGGAAGCCTTCGAAATCTCTGAACTTAGAACTGCCACGTTTTTGAGCGCAATCGGAAAATTATTTCTCATTAAAATCGCAATTTTTTGTTTTTTTTTCGATTTTAAAAAAATTTCTTAGTCTAAAACACCTACATTCTTAATCTGATTTTAATGGTTTTTTCACAGTACCTTAATTTTATGAATTAACATATTCGTGTAAAATTTGTGCGCAATGTATAATTATTTCTTTATTAAAACTTCAATATAACGATTTTTTCCTTTTTTAAAATTACCATTAATTAAAAAAAATTAAAATTTAAGTTAATTTTTTATTTTATTTAATTTAATTTAAAAAAATCTTGAACTTAGTAATGATTTTTTCACAGAACAACAGAAAATCCGCATTTAACACATGGCAGCTCAATGCAACAATTACGCTCATCCAACAACGCGGCGGGACTTAGCGTTTTCCTAGTTATTTAAAGTATGCTTAATATAAATTCTGATAAAATGTTGTAACTTGCCACATCCATAAGCCAATTGATATATTGATATATATAATAAAATTGATACACAGAACTGTGAATTCATTTGAATTTAAACGTGGTTGGTAATTGAATATTTCACCCAATATAAATAATTAATAATTTATTAATAATTTATTAAGGACAACAAGTAACAATACATAGTTACAGTTTTTAACAGTTTTCACTGTGTAGTGCATTTTTGCTTTACACGTTCTTACATAGGCCTAAGTATTAAATGTACTATATTTTACAAAATAGTATATAGCTTATAGTATATATAGGCTTTAGTAACTACTAGTAATTAAATGCCATCATGGCCATGTTATAATAGAAGAATGCCAAACTCTTTGTAATGTTAGATGAGTGAGCAAGTCATGTGTTGAGTTATCGGTAATATTCAATTTCCTCCCCCTCCCTAGCCTATTATAGGCTAGAGTGGCGCATTATGGCCTTACAGTTGACGCGCCCTTAAACAAACTAAACTCAAAACCCTATCAATTATACCTTGTATATCAATCAACTTAAATGCAAATGTTCCCGGTTACTCAACACATGACTCGCTCACTTGTCTAACAACGACTGGCGTTTTCCTACTCTAGTTGGCTATACCCGGAATGTTGAGACCCGGGTTCAAACAACAGTCGGGATAGATAGTTTTATTTCTAGAAAATTATAGAACATGTTTTGAAATGCATACAATTGAAAAAATAGTCTGTACAAATACAAAACACGAGTAATGATTGCAAGGTTCACTCAATCTCCGAGCAGAATTTTAATAACCTTGAGCGTGCAATATTCGGTACACCTTGGTCACTGCATGCAATCATGATTTGACAAAAATGATTTGTTCATGAACAAAAACTTTGTCGTTAAATTAAATGTGACATTCTCAGCCTATTTTCAATTTATTATTTACTGCGAGTTTTAATCGTAACGGATTTTGCTGAAAATGTTAACTGCTCCTTGAGGATTGGTACTGGATGCCTGTTTAAAATTTTAACGCAATCTGTTTTGCCATTGGGCCGTTCTGCAGTGAACTCAACTCACTCGCTCACTCGCTTACCGACAAAAAAAAAACAGACCTCGTACCGTTGGACTTGCGACTTGCGTAAAACTTTTCAATACGGTAATAAGCCTAGCTAATTTTTTATAGTATTTAAATTCCTCCACATATCTGCTTATTATCTTCTACCTGATATCCAAACATTAAATCAACTTTTATTTTATTTTTCTAGTTATGGTACCTACCTACACATGTTTATGATGCACCATTCGCTCGTACTTGATCTCTATCAAGGAAGGTCGTCTGTACCCAGTGACCTCGTACAACTCTGCAATCAGCATCGCAGTTATCCATCTCAGCTCCAGACTTTCCCGCTACACATCGTCATTGAAAGAGTTGCCACCGTTAAATAGATGAGGTGAGATATATATTATTGTAAACTTTGAAAAAATTCCACACTGCTGAATCTATTCCTAAATGAAATAATGACGTGTCAGTGTTCCTGTAGGGTAGAGATGAGAGATATAAGCTGTGCTGGGTTAAACCTAATAGTGCTGAAAATTGAAACCTAAGACCGCTCAGTCTCGCTGATTTCAGTGGGATTCAAGACAATGTTATTTTCTTGAGCTGGCTGGGGTGTTACACTTAAAGAGGGAGAGCATAAAGTTTAAATTTGTTGATGTTGTTTCAACAACTTATTGTTCTGCCTTTCATGTTGCATGTCAGTTTAACATATTATTAATTATTATAGTAGTTTAGTAGAACGTAATTTAACAATGTCAATCAGAAAAAGCACTTTGATTAATTTCTTCAATTTGTAATAAGAGGTCTTTTTCTTTCTAGCTGCTGTACAATCCTCGTTTATGGACGAAGCACCGCCCTCCAAGAATGACTCTGCCTCTTGTCTTCTCTGGTCCTCTCCACCCACCGCAAGATTGAAGTCCATTCCTAGGCTGGTCTGCATGAGCAGCGTACAAGCAGATCACTCCTGGTAAGTTAATTTTGCATTTTTAAAGACTATTTTTCATTTTTAGTACAGTAAACCCCTTTTTATGCCAACGAGAAGCACACATTAAATATTATATAGAAATAACTTCATCAACAGTTTGAATTATTTTATTCATTTGGAGTTTGTAAGAAAAGGGGTTCACTGTATAAATTTAAATGCCATTAATTTATGTAAAGTTACTAGATAATTTTTAACAATCTGCAAACCAAAGTAGTAGGTAGACCCACAGTACAGTACCCTACAGATGTAAATTGGTTCGAATCTCGCTAGAAATAAATTTTGAGTTATTGTTCAATTTCAATTGCTAGATAATATAGGGCTAATGGTCAGAAGCACGGTTCTAACATGAGTAGGGCACCAGTAGCTTGACCTATATAAACTTGTAGTGCTTGCTTACCAGGCTCTGCACATAGGCCTACCCCAAGACAAGTGGGTCTCCACTTCTTCCTGTCCACCCAGAATCTCTTCCCTTAGTTGCACCTTTTTGCTATGCTCAGCCGTCCACAGTGGCTCATATGATTTAGGCCCAGGCATGTAGTGTATGACACCAGGAGGACGTGGGTTCGAATTCTGCTTAATGCATAGGTTTTCTTTTTGTCATTGTTTTTCTTTCTCATCTATCACCACATTGTCTCAAATAGCAAAATTGCAATAATAGGGACGGAAAGATAAAAAAATCATCATGATCTTCAATTATAAGCAACACCATTTCACTGTTGCAAAATTTAGCAATTTAATCAAATAATGACCATAATGGCCAATATTATTTTTGTTTTGCATACCATAGTACTATGTAGTAAGTATGGTTTTTGGCTTTTGACATTTAGAACTGGGAGTGAAACAAAATAGATCATTTAATAAAAATGGGCTCGTCGTTCACTCATAGATTTCCTGAACATCTACTAAACACCTTACTGCAGTATCACCCCCTCCCCTCCCCCCATTTTCAAACACCTCCACCCTGAGCCATTCTTCCCTGCACCATCTTCCCAAACACCCTTCTATTTAAATAGTGGTGTTTGTCACTGCTCCCCCACTCTCCCTCCTGCCACCCCCCTTGTAATATCAAAGCCGCCACCTTTTCCTGGCCACTGATTAAAATCTCCTTCCTGTTTCCCTTGAGCATACAGTAAATATTATCCCCTTCCTTTTGTATTTTCCAAGAGCTGAAGTTGATACGTACTTCTTTCCATTCTCATGAACCCCCTCTACCTCCATTACCCGGATCATGTAGCGATCCAGTAGCAGTTAGGACGTCCGCGGTGGCACATTTGAATTGGTCGCTAGTAACTTATTTAAGTACGGTAAGTTAATAACCAGGTCTACTATTGCAAATATGTATGATACTAATATTAATGGAAAATCCTGTTCTTCAATATACTCTGTATCCAAGCAAAAGAGCTCTGAACTAGAATAAACAAATACAATACACTATGAGGATGTGGGTCCTGCATAAGGCATGGTTTTTCTAGTTGCCATCTATACCGGGTTATCTTTGCATTTCATTAATAGACATATAGATGGTTGTTTGAGCTTGGGCAGTTTTTATTACCAAATGAAATATCCGTTTGAAAATTTGAGTGATCGGCAAATCTATCTTATTTCACGTGCATTCTCGATCACTTTTTGACTCATTTTTTGACTTCCAATTTTCACTAAAAAAAATGTTGAGTTTTGGGAATGTTTATAAAAGAAGAACACTGTGATTTTAAATACGTTTATAAATTAAAATCATTGGACTTTTCACTGTTAATAATATCTTTATTTTAAATTGTTTTATTTATTTATTTTAAGCATAGCCCGGTAAGCTAAGGTCCCAGGTTCAAACCCCGGTTTAGTCACTTTTTAAATTTCTGTCTAAAGTACTAACATAACAGCGTCATAGTCGCCTACTATAAAGCCAAGTTTAATTACGTCTTCTACACAAGGTTAGGAAATAGAACAAATTACTCTATTGGTGGCATAATTGACGTAAAAAATAACAAGCACGAGAAACCCGGGGCTGTAAGTCTAAAAAAAGTGGTTGGGCATGTTAATTATTTTCTCTCACGGTCACCTGCGCTAAGCTCCCGTGGCAAGAGCCTGGGAAAGAAGATAAGCCCAAAAATGACAATCCTAAGTATCGTGAATACGGATTTCGTAAATCGGTTGAAACATATGTACACCCGCGATCAGATGTAATTCAAGGGGTCTAGAAGACACCTACCTACCAGTATCGACCTCGCTCGTGAATATTTGGTTCGTTCTGGCGTCGTAATATTCGCAGAGCCACCACTCGATGACGTCATCTACAAGGCCGGGAAGAAAACTAATGAACCTATTAAGGAAACGCTCAGTTGGACGCGTTGATAAGCGAGCACGTGCTATAGCTAGACCCACATTGCACATTTTTTAAAATTTTAAAATTTGCGACGTTCGCTGTCCACGGGGCCATGTTTCCAATATTATTTATTATTGGCAAGGTATTTGGGTAAAGTAAACCTTCACTTTGTGAATAAAATCCACCGCCATCTAGAGCAGCGGTTCTCAACCTTTTTTCTGCTGCGACACACATGTTGAGTGCGTTTCCGTATGCGACTCACCTACGTGGGAGTACCCACATTTCAACGAAATAATATTTAACCAGCTTAAATAAACCTTACTTTATTGTTAAATTTTGCAAATTACAATACATCAACAGTAACTTTCCAATGTTACCAATGTGCAAATGTCACGTGCTTCCTCTACCGGGGACTGATGTAATTTACATAGTTTCTCAGTACCTACGAGGGCGAATGGTAGACAAACTGACGTGCATTTCACTACCAACATCAAGAAGTCTTGATCTGTTCTTTGATTCGATTGTTTTTAAAGCTGAGAAAGCTGCCTCGTACAGGTGTGAAGTGGAGAAGGGAGGTAAAACACACAGAGCCTTAACAATTGCAGTGTATTCATTTTAAAGAGATGCAAAATAATTCAAGAATCTCTTGAAATCTTGATTTTAGAGTTGTATATGAATTTACAATCAACTCTTCTTTTCTGGATACGTTAGGTCTCTGACACGTCGTTTATGTGCTCACCAGAATTTCAAATGGAGAGAAAACCATTCTTTTCCCTTTATTGAAATGAAGAAAAGTATTTCTTCAAACCCTCCTGAAGGCAGGTCAAGTGTTGAATTATATCTTTCTTGAAGAGATCTTTAGATTTTATTTCAAACTTATTTGCAGCATTCATTGCAGCTAAAAAATTGACATATTGCCTTCATTTATTGCTTGTGTCTACAACAGTATCCCTCCCCCCCCCCCCCCCCACCCACCCTGAAAAACAAGATTGTTAGGGTAGCATCAAAAATGCATAGCAATAATTACTTTTTTTACACACGCACGCGATCCGGCACCTCCACCATTTGTACGAATTGAACAGAATTTGCTGTGGGCTACCCGGCACCTCCACCAAAATCGTGTTTTTTAATACTTACCAAATACTAGACTCAAATCGAAATAAAGGGTCCTCGCACACCCCAAGCTGTCACTCACTTTCAATTCACCCCTAGAACTTTGGCGGCATATAGCGTTCATGCTAGTGGCGTAATAATAATAAATAAATAAATTTTATTTAGAGTCTACCCACTCAGTTATAGAACTGATTTTCAGTGGGGGACTTTAAATCAAAGCGACCAAGCCAACCCTGCAGGCCCCGACGCAATCGACGAGTGAGCGATAACCAACCAAAGATCGATATTTTAATAGGAAATATAGCAATCAGTGGTATGGACAGTGCGAACACCCGCGAATCAACGCCAGAATCAACAAGGCCGATTATGCGTTTTAGGCAAATTGCTGTTCGCTCGGCCAACTGACACTGAAATTTTGAACATTTGTCACAAATGTGGAATTATAGGGCTCTGCAGTAACAGATTTTTAAATTTTGTTTTAAAATAATTTATAAAAATTAAATTAGTTTTCACGAATTTTGATTTTGTTAAAAACTCCAAAATTGACCATGTTCGTGATTTTTTTCTGACTGATTAAGTAAAAATTTGGAAAATCTATGACCACAGGGCTGTCTATGTATGCTTTATTGACAACTTTGCAAAGTTTCATATACGTCGGATGCATCTTGGCCGAGCGAATAGCTATTTGCTAACAGCCAAATGTGTCCCATTCCCTCTTAACAATAAATAAACAAAATACTTGTGACATACCTCACAACTCATCTCGACACACCACTGTGTCGCGACACAGTGGTTGAGAACCACTGATCTAGAGGACCTTGACATCATTTCTTTAGGAAAACTATTTTAACTCTTTGGTAACAAATAATACACTGCTTCCTCGATAGTATTTTGATTATACTTCTAGGTGGCAGTGCATAGTGGCCAGCAACCTCGTGCGACTTTTCGTTGCCATGGTAACGTTACTTTTGTTAAAATGTAAATTCCATCTACACTACTTATCGGATCAAAATAAAATTAACATATTCGTGACCGGACAGACATTCTAAATGATTTGGCCACCTCAGATTTTGTCACCGTTTAGTTTGAAAAAAAACCTTTCAATTAACTTTAATGTAACTTTGTAACTTTTTGAACGATTTTGCCACAAAACTAATGGCATTCAATCCAGATCGAAGCTTGCGGATGGTCCAAATTTCAACTCGATCCGAACCTCCGTTCGAACGTTATGGCGAGACATACAAACTCGTTGCCATGGTAACGTTACTTTTGTTAAAATGTAATTTCCATCTACACTACTTATCGGATCAATATAAATTAACATATTCGTGACCGGACGAACATTCTAAATGATTTGTCTACTTCAGATTTTGTCGCCGTTTAGTTTGAAAAAAAAAACTTTCGATTAACTTTAATGTAACTTTTTAACTTTTTGAACGATTTGTCACAAAACTAATGGCATTCAATCGAGAACGAAGCTTGCGGATGGTCCAAATTTCAACTCGATCCGAGCCTCTGTTCGAAAGTTATGGTGGGACAAACAAACAAATAAAAACAAAAAAACAAAACAAAACCAGTGACTATTTTTTCCGGCAGAGTCAAATAGAAACGCTCGCTTCGCTCGCTTAATTATGGATGCACATTAATACTTTTTTCATTATCGATTACCGAAATGGTAATGTCATTATTGAATATCGATATTACACCCATAAAAAATGCAAGCCCCTTCCGACATACATGGAATTTTAAATGTGGTAAATGACATTCAAAACAATACAATCTGATGCCACTCGATGCCTCATCCTGTCTGTGTTGTCTTTGTTTTTGCCTCCCGCTATCTGCTAAGTTCGCTCCCAAACATAAATCTCGAGTAGACACTTTGTGACCTATCTCTGTCGGCATAAGTGGGAAATACGAGTTACGTGTTTCGGGCTGTTTTCAACCAATTATTGATTTTACGATTATTGGCAATTGCTTTTGATTATCGATTATTGAGAATTTATCCAACATTGATTGTCGATCGAAAATATTGATTATCGTGTGCATCTTTAGTTAATATTAGAACAAGGTTTATATATATTTCACTAAACTGCATAGCCTAAGCGCAGGCTTATTCCAGGTGTAGAAATCAATTTGGGGCCAGTTTTTCTAGTAAATAGGGCAAGCTGACCACTCCTTGCCCATCCGCTGGGTGCTAGCTTTGTGCAACTTTAAAGGTGCCTTTTAGAACGAATCCTAGATTTGCCGAGCGAGTGTCGGTGGTGTCGGTAAAACATCACCCTTGATTTAGTTCTGACGTCGAGTGTACATTGCAAATTCTTTTCCCACACGTACTGGTCAGTCAGCTGCAAGTTGGATCGAACGTGCATCTTGTTCACGCATGATACTGTTCAATCACATTATCAGACACATCACCGCATCTATCTCTCTCGCACTCTTGGGCATGGGCGCTACTCGCTGGGCGGGCAGACGGACGAATGCCGAAATAATGCCGCTAAATGTTAATAAAACCATATAACACCAAATTAACCGTTATTCTTGTGAAATAAAACCATTATTTCCTTTCACAAAATCAGCATTATCTACACTACGTATTTACAAACTTTCAATCTTAACTTGCTGACAACTTGAGTGTTTCTTACTTAAATTCATGCTGAAACGAAAACGGTGCACATAAATTATTGATTTTTTAAATGAAAAACTGCAGAAACGATCCATAGGTGTTATCTGTGCGCTAAAAACAATGGTCATTTGTGTGCATATTGGAATTCCCTTATGCATATTAAACAATATTATTTATTTTATCACCATGCGAGAAATGCAGAAATAAAATAAAAACATTTATAACACCACTTTTTACATTTTTTAAAACAAACTTTAGGAAAAATAAAACCATTACACGGATCTCTACTAATAGGAGAACATTTTAGCAGGGTTTCATAACTTATGTGTCCTGATAATTTATTGTAGGCTACATCCGCTACAACATGATTGTACAAAAAAATTTCACGCAAGTTTTCTGTCTGAGCATGTAAAATTATCTCCAAAATGCCTGGGACTGCCCAATGTGCCATTTAAAAAAATTGAGGCCTGTAATTACTGTCTCGTTACTGAAAAAAGTAAGCACAATTTGGCAAGTTTAGTGTTGCACAATAAAAAATGTATTAACATTTTGATGCTAACCACAACTTGATAGGACAAACAATAGAGCTTAAAAGTGATCCAGACTATAACTTTGAATTCTTGCGTCTAAGCCTAGTTTGCTCGAGCTAATCCAACCCAATCCAAGCAACAAAAATCAATCAAATCAAATCCCTAGCAGATAGCATTAATTAACCCCACATTTCCTCTTCTACTATTATAAATAATACACCTGGTAACTACTACATGCAGAACAAATCTTTCTAAAAGATCCTGAATTATTTTGAAAAAATTATCCCACATTTAATCTATTCCCCTTTCCTCCAGAGACTACTCTGCTTTTATTCGTACCAACTCGTCTTGTAGTCCCCAAAACATCTGCCCTGTCATGCCCCCACACTCGATAGTCCGTACTTTCCTCCATCCCCTACCTACTCTAAACTATTTGAACCCTACGATCACTCGTTCCCTCTACTACCTCAGACTCAACCCCTACGTCTTCTGGTGTTACACCGTCTGCGGTGACATACAATTAGAGCTCTAGTCAGAAGCGTATGACACTACGTGGGTTCAAATCTCGTATGAGGCATGTTTTTTGGGGTAATAATTTATCTTCATTCCTCATCTATCACCACTCATTGTCTTGAATAGCAAGATTGCTATAATAAAGACGTTAAGAAACAAAAAATTAAATCCTTCAGCCTTACTAGCTACATTCACATCCATAGCATTATCCCCCCACACCCAGTACCAGTATTACCCTTCCCCTAACTTTTATTGGGAGGCGCAACGGATAATAGATCGCAGCACCGTCGCAGAGTTCAGTTGATCAACTCGAGCCACAGGCGTTTTTACGTTTAATTTACACGCACGTAGTGCCTCTCTAAAACTAAGATATTTCCCCGTGAAAGTGGTAAGGTGTTGTGAAAACAGTACACACGTGATGGTAAAGGACTAGTATATAATTATCTTCTACCGTTATATTTTGTAGGTTGAACGATAAATAAATCCATTTATATCTTGGTTCGCGGAGGGGCCACTCGAGGTACAGTAGTTCATAATCGACGCCTTATTCGTGTTGTCATCCTTCGGTCTCGTGTCAATTATTTTACTTTGTGAATTTCCAGAATAGAATTCAGTTTCTTTTTACTGAAATTACTAAAAAAGTTTGAATATTACTTCACTTTACTGCTCATTTATCAGATAGATTTTATGGCAACAGCTAAAGGGATCTTTGAAGTGACTTAGTCAACTTTTCAAAATTAGTATAATTTAGTTGCCAGTTGCCACAAATAACTATAATCAAATAATCTCTATGCTTGCTATAAATAAATTGTATAATTTCAATGAATCCAAGACGACATGAGAAACAAGGGCACGTCAATCGGATAGATCACAGTACCCCGCTTGTGGTTCTATAATACATAGTCATAGGCGCTGAGTACGGGGGGGGGGGGGGGCGACGAGGCTCAAGCCCCCCCTAGCTGTGATTCAGGGGGGGCTCAGCCCCCCTGCGGAGCAAGCTCTCAATTCTATAAGTGAAAAATTCCAAGGGTTCAATTCTAAATGGCCCTTCAAGTTCGAGTCAATGCACATCGACAAATTATCTTTCCCACTTCACGTATTTTCTATGAGAGTATTCTTTCTTTGGTAGAGTTGCTGACTGACGTGTGGCTAGTATGACATGGTTTTTTGACAGTCCGTCTCACTCGGCCCTCTGTGGCGAAAATTAGTTTTCTAACGATATTTTTGGAGAAAAACTGTCAATAGAGCAGTGCACTTTTGAATGACCCTATCTAATCATAGGATTTCACCTAGAGAATATGATTAGTTGCATGACTACCCAATCTTTTTATGGGAATAGATTTTATGTTTTTCACGCCTGAAATCGCGTTTCAG
>JAMZAV010013765.1:0-28797 GCA_024449915.1 Sweltsa coloradensis | reverse complement strand
TCGACTCCCCGGGCCCCCCAAATCAGACGAGCGTTTAGCCCCCGACCCAATTTCACTGTGGGTCAATAAAAAAAAGAACTTCTCATCTAGAAAACGGCGACTACTTTTTAATTTCTTCCAAAAAATTGGCCCAGACATAGCTTGAATCGAAAAAGGCGATTCAAGAAAAAAGTCCCCCTCGCAACATCATATATAAGGGGGATTTTTATTACTCCTCTAACCTAAGGCGAGCTCTGGCAATCTCGTCGGGGACCTTGCCCCCTTCCCTTAACGTCCCCGGCGAAGACAATGACCAACAAACGATGACAAAGCGATGACGACCGCGAGTGAAAAAACCCCCCTTTCCTCCCCTTCCCCGGGGCGGGTTCTGACCACATGGTTCCCCCCTCCCCCCTCCCTCTGGGTTTTAGAGGGTGCTTATCACCTAACTTTACCTCCTAATCCAAAAAAACCCAAAAACCCAAATAAACTAAAAATCTCTCTCGTCCTTTCCCCCTCACTGTCCTCGAAACTAGGGCGAGTTTGGGGCAATGTAGTCGGGACCTTGCCCCTTCCCCTTGACGACCCCCCAACACGAAAACTTCATCATTTAAGGGCACAAATTTTTCTAAATTTCTCATCCATAGAAATTTCTATTTAAAAAAAATTTAATTCCATCATTCACATTTTTTCTTTATTTTTTAATTCTTTAGAAAAAATTTTGCCATGAACATCAAAAGGGTTTTCTTTGGGTTTACGATGGCTCCAAAATTGACAAAAAGGTTGGAAGTGCCTTTTTTTTGCTCCCCCTAATGAACTTTTTAGGGTAAACGACGGTGTTTTAGTTTTCACTGCAGAGTTTTTCGCCTCCTAAGCTCTAATCTTTTACGCTGTCGTTTGGAGAATACCTTTTTGTTCAGATAGCTTTAATTACTTCAAGCTATAAAAAATCATGTATTTATCATCATTTGGTACAAGACATCCATTTATTTAGAAAAAATACCCCTAAGGATATATATAAGTTTTGCTGGGATACCCGGCCACGTGGGCATAGAGGGAAAAAGAAAACGCTGATCGGGGTGCTAAGGAAGCTCCAGCGTCCGACGTTGATTTCAAACTGTTCCGTTCCAGTGTCAAAAGTGGATCAAGCAAAGATTTTTGGATTTGCGACAGCAGGGGGGGGGGGGATGTGTTGCAAAATAAAAAAATTGCATAGTGGGGGGCCCTTTGACTACAAAAATTCGTCCCCTACGTCCGCTCTCACGTAAGGAGGGGGTATTGCCTAAATTCGTATCCCCCATACCCCCTAAACCGGATTCTCTAACCAGAAAAAAAGGTTATTCCCATATGTGACACATTGATGTTTTTAACCGGGGCATCATATGCTAGCAGAATGTCCCCAAATATGATGCTTGCGCACGAAATTTGATCTCCCCAATAATAAGAATTTCTTCAATGATAAGGGCGACAAACTTTCTAATTTTCCTCCTTGAAACTTTTAAAAAAATTTAATTCAATCTTACACATTTTTTTTCTTTTCTTTTTTTATTTACATACATAATTTTATTTTGTTTATTATTTCTTCTTTCAAATTTTTTTGTTATTTATACACTTAGAAAACAACTAATCATAAAACTACCTCATTCACCTTCTCATTTCCTTTCATTCAGGGGCGGCGCAATATGCCCAAACCCGGGTTAAAGCCCCCTAGTTTCTCACTCGTCGTCTCGCATTCACATAAAACTTTTATTTTGCATTACTTCTCATTATCTTTTTTATTTTTTTTATTTAACACTTAGAAAAAATCAAATCATCAAACTACCTTCATTAACTCTTTTCATTTATTTTTCATTAAAGGCGGCGAAATATGACCTAACCGGGGTTGAAGCCCCCCTTTTTTCCCACGTCGTTTTGACTACAGGATAAACAATGATGACAAAGCGTTCGACCGGGGCGGGTTCTGCCCAGAATAGGCCCCTCCTCCCATACCCCTTTTCCCTTGGCGCATATGACCTAACTTTTGACACGCCCTTAAAACTTATTAATTTTAAAATCGTTAGAATCCCCCCGTTGGCCCCGGGGGTGAATTGGCCCAGAGCATGGTTTTTCAAATCGTAAAAGGCGATTCCAGAATAAGTCCCCCTCGCAACATCAGGTATAAAAGGGGAGTATTTCTCCCCGAAACCCAGAGCGAGCTCTGGGAATCGTGTCGGGGGCCCTTTCCCCCCTTTTTCCCTTTACGACCCCCCGGGGACGATGACAATGACACACGAACTTAAAAGACGATACGACCCCGATACCCCTTTTCCCCCCCAAAAACCCGTGGCGTTCTGACCAGCAGGGGGCCCCCCTCCCCCCTCCCCCTTTTTGCTTGAGTGGTGCATTATGACCAAACGGTTGGGCGCGTCCCTTTTCCAAAAAAAAAATTACCCTTGGCTGGTTCTGACCCGGATGGGCCCCTCCTCCCCCCCCCCCCCCCTTAAACTAGAGTGGGCTTATGACCTAAGGTTTACGCGCCTTTTTCCAAAAAAACCAAAAAAACTCTTTACGACCTCCCCCAAAGCGATGCAATGACACAACGAACAATGTCAAAAGACAGGACGCCGCGAAACCCCCCTTCCCCCCCTTACCCCTGGCTGGTTCTGAAAAAGCATAAGCCCCTCCTCCCCCTGTAGGGCCTTTAAAAATTTTAAGAAAATACCCGGTTATGCGCCCCTTTTTCTCACGTCGTCGTCGTGCTCGACCCGTGTTCCGGGGAAGAATTTGGCCCTGAGCATGCAGCTCTGCTAATCGTAAAAGATATTAAGAGAAAAAGTCAACCTTGCAAACATCAGCTATAAGAAGGGTTATTCCCTCGAATCCGAGGCGAGCTCTGCTAATCGCCTCCGTCTGGGCCCGCGGGTTACCCGAATAGGGGATGAGCATGGCTCCGCTAATCGAAAAGATATTTACAAGAAAAAGTCCAACCTTGCAAACATCAGCTAAAGGGCGTATATTACACCTCGAATCCAGAGGCGAGCTTGCGATCGCCTCCCGTCTGGCCCCGCGGTTAGAATTGGCCCAACCATGGCTCCGCTAATAGTAAAGTAATTTCCCAGAAACAGTCAACTTGCAAACATCAGCTAAGAAGGGTGATATTACTCTCAATCAGAGGCGGCTCTGGCTATCGCTCCCGTCGGGCCCTGCGGGTTAGAATTGGCCCAGAGCTAGGCTCCGCTAAGCGTAAAGAAATTTAAAAAGTCACTTGCAACATCAGCATAGAAGGGGTGTATATACTCCTCGAATCCAGAGGCGAGCTCTTGCTATCGCCTCCCGTTGGGCACCGGGGTTAGAATGGCCTGAGAATGGCTCCGTAATCGTAAAAGATAATTTAGAAAAAAGTCAACCTGCAAACATCAGCTATAAAAGGGTGTATATTACTCCTCGAATCAGAGCGAGCTTTGCTATCGCCTCCCGTCGGCCGCGGGTTAGATTGCCCAGAGCATGGTTCGCTAATGTAAAGATAATTTTTAAAGAAAAAGTCACCTTGCAAACATCAGTATAGAAGTAGCTATTACTCTCAATCAGAGCGAGCCTGCTATCGCCTCCCGTCTGGGCCCGCGGGTCCTAGAATTGGCCCAGGCATGCTCCGCTAATCGTAAAAATAATTTTAAGAGAAAGTCAACCTTGCAAACATTCAGCTATAAGAAGGTAGTATATTTACTCCTCGAATCCAGAGGCAAGCTCTGGCTAATCGCCACCTTCTGGGCCCGTCGGTTAGAATTGGCCAGAGCATGGCTCCGCAATCGTAAAGATAATTAGGAAAAGTCACCTGAACATCAGCTATAAGAAGTGGTATTATTTACTCCTGAATCAGAGGAGCTCTGGCTATCGCCCCGTCTGGCCCGCGGTTAGAATTGGCCAGAGCATGGCTCTGCTAATCGTAAAGCGATTCAGAGAGAAAAGTCCACCTCCAAACACACTAAGAAAGAGCGAATATTTTACCCCGAACTAGAGACGGCTCTGACATCTTCGTCGGGACCTTGCCCCATTCCTTGACGACCCCCCCCGGCGACGATGACATGACACAACGAACCGAGACTTGACGTGACGACTGACGTGACGAAAAAACCCCCCTCCTCCTCTTACTCGTGCTGGTCTGATAGCATGGGCTCCTCCCCCCACCCCCTTAGGCTAAGTGTGCATTATGACCTAAGGTTGACGCGTTAATCCAATAACCAATCTGGCATCGGCCGTCGGGACCTTGCCCCCCTTCCTTCCCGGGGGGTAGGAACGGGGGGGGTGGGGGGGGAAACTCCCCCCACTTGTTGCTTGACCCCCCCCTGGGGGGGGGGGGGGGGTTCAAGCCCGGGATAGGTTCATTTTTTAACTTTTTACTTGTTGGTTATTTTTTGATTTTTATTACAGTCGGAAATTGCAAAAAAAAAGGAAAGGGTTTTTTAAAATTTTTAGAAAGATTTAGTAAGAGACGTGATTTTTGAGACGACTTAGCCATTGATTTTGGGGCTATTATTTATTGTTTTTTGTGTAACGTTTTCACTCCCAAGCAGACTGTCCCCACCGATTTTCCAGGAATCAATCTTCAAAGCTATATTTGTTCAAACTGTAACCCTTTTCAAAATAAAAATTTTGCCTGAAAAAGTTTTTAGCCCCCTATCAAGGGCACCCTTTTTAAAAAAATCTCGCCCCCGGGGAAAGGCCTCCCGGGGGGCTGGGGGTTCGCCCCCCGACCCCCGGTTTCCCACCCCCCCTAGTATCAAACTTGGTGTTTTTTTTCTCTTTTTTTCTTTTCATTTCTCCCCTTTTTATATTTGATTCATTTATTAAAAACATATAATATCAAATCCCAAAACCAAAATTTTTGTGTTAAATGCATTGTTGTTAATGCAATATTTTAAATATTAAAGAAAAAAGTAGTTTTTTTGTTGTTTCTCATCTATTAAATTTAATTTATTTTGTTGTCCCCCTTGTAAAACATTTTTTTAACTGAAAAGGATGACGTTAAATAATAATAAATAAAAGAAATAAATAATAGTAATAGTCCTACCTACTGCCCTTGACGACCCCTCGACAGGCATGACTACAGATGACACACGAGCGATGACAAGACGATAACGAACCCATGACGTGGAACCCCCTTTCCTCCCCATACATACCCGGGCTGTTCTGACCAGCATTGGCCCTTCCCCCCCCACCCTAAGTTAAGTGGTCATTTATGTCCTACGGTTTTTTGACGCGTTCCTTAATCAAATAACAAAACACAAAACAACTCTTAGTGACACGGAATCTGTGGCCGCTTGGCCGGGTACCTGATTGTGACGGCTTACTCATTGTCTTCTACATCTCTATTGGGGACACGATTGGTGACCGAGAGTCGTGTATCCGTACCGTGCTGCGCTTACCCAACCCAAACCCGGTGTCCTCTCAACAGACAGGACCGGGTGATGCGCTGGTCCAGCTAGACTGTGCTTTGTCGCCGTCCGTCATTGCTCAAGCAGGCTGAACATCTCGCCTCACACCCAAAGCGGTGTAACAGGGCAACTCGAAACTGCGACTACATGCAGTCTGCACCGATTCACGCTGCATCTTGGTGGATGTGATGGAATTATAAGTTGCTAGATGTGATGCCCACACTGACTAAAAATACCATTCTTTCTCGTGACCTCGACTCTTACGTAGAGATGAGGTGGCATGTGATATAACTTTTAACCGTACATCATATGTTTGGCAGAATTGTAACCGGAATCTGTGATTTTTATTACGTAGAGTCAACCGGAGTTTGCGCCATTCGGCCTAAGTTGGTGATAATGGGAGCTTGAAAGAGCCCTGGAGGTGGGATTTCGCAATGTCACTCAGAATTATCGAAATAAGCCGTCACAATTAGACGGCCGGCATTGCAATGTACGTCTGTGGCTGCACGATGTACTGCAAGCTTCTCCGATACGGTGCGGCGCGTGGAGTCCTGTCTACGGTCCGCGAGGCGCGAAGCACTATTATTTCACATCGTTCGCCTTCTCTGCCTCACACGTGGACGAGTTACAACAGAGGGTTCTAGATCGAGGTTATTTGAAGAACATTTTAGATCAGGAATTCCAAAATTGGGTATTAATGTATGTGATGAATGAAAAAAGTGTATAATCTTACGACTGAAAAAACTGTGGGATCGAACACGCCCGTAATCTTAGCATATATGTATATTCGAAACGCGATTTAAGACCACAGACTACTTGAGTGCATGGTGGATACATATTTTAATCTACTTATTTTCAATTTATTATGCGTGCGGTGACGTGTAACGTGCCGTTTATTTGCGTCTTACCAAATATGTGATATGTTTATGAATACAATTTTAATCAGGATGATATTTTAGCTTCTGTGCACAAGCCACCTCCTGAATGCAACCATGCGCTGATCCATTGATGCTGGTATATAAGAATGGAATTTGAAATGGCTTCTAAGAAAGTGCTGTTTTTTATTATTCATTTGACATTTGAAATATCAATACGATTGAAACTGCGTCACATTTTCTTCTAGATCAGAGTCCGTATCCCATAAAAGTACGAGTATTATAGTGTACAACAATGTACCTATCATGAGTTTAAGCTTCCTATTTTGTTTTCTGACTGCATTGACGAAAGATGAAAAAGTATTATTCTCTGGCCATTTTGATATTATGACATTTGTTCTGTAGGTGGCGGCCTAATTTAAGAAAAAAAAAAAAAAAACATAAATATGTATATTCGTCACACACTATTTCCATGATACCTATACATTAAATTCATTCAATTATTTCTTCAAAAACCTATACCCAATAGCTGTACCCAATGACCTCCAATGTAATGCCGTATGCTACACGACAGCAAGGCACGTATGTTATTAATGGAGTTAAAAAATAATTGTGAAGGAGAAGGAACCATGTAATGTGTGTGAAATTATGAACGGTAATGAATTTCTTTCGAGTATATTTTTATGTTTGCTTACGTGCGTTATTATAGTTATTATTTCTCGCCGACATTTGAATAACCTTTCCATTATTTTTCTCTATTCAAGAATGCATAAAATAAATTGTTAAGCAACAACACCATTTCTCGCTAAGTCAAATAGTAACGAAGTGGATCCATTGATACAGAATGAACATTGCTTGCCTTCATGTGTTGTGTCATATTATTATTACTTGCCTTTTATAATCACATGTAACAAAATTATGATATTTTGATCAGTGTATACCATTTGTGTGTAATGTTAAAGTACGAACTTTCAATTCAGCCTTTCGATTTCGTTCCCGGGGTGTGACCGTTTTGCTGTTGCCAATGAGTGCATGAGAGCTCTCGAACAAGTCCATTTGGATTTAGAAAACACTGTTTATTACTACATGGAATAACGCTCGGCATTATCCCTTCCGGCTTGCATTGCGCTACTATAAAACTCCTCGTAAGTCGTAGACGTGCGTAAAGTTGTATCATAAAATTATACTTATTAAGTGTTGAATGACTCCATCGCCGGGCATTGGCATGTATTATTGGAGCCTCTAGGCGGCAAGCCCGGCAGCGGCAATGCATAATTACAATAACGACGACGAAAACCTCGCCTCTCTGTTTGTGGTCCGTTTGGAACAAATTTTCAACCACAAATATTTCCGGACATGTCTCCAGTATCTCTGACATAAGCTTTTCGAACCCTGCATGGCTTGCTTTGAGACCGAATAACCGTTAGAGTAGCTCATGCATAAACGCGTTATACCTCTGATTGGAAGGAAACGGTTGAATCCCGTCCACCAGCATCCTAGCTGAAAGTTTCAATCATCCGGGAATTCTTGAGCCTTAGGCGAATGCCCGGATATCAAGCCTATTTTAGTTTTTATTTCTAGTGCAGTGCGTACAATAGTTTTCACTCATTTCAATTACAATTCGGTAATTAGGCAAATACATACTAAATAGGTACTCGTCTCTTATAATGCTAGAATTGGTTGGAATCCGCCCGGAGAGTGAAAAATCCTGAGATCTATAATATCACCTTGTGAGACAATTTTTTAATTTCTGTTCATGATAACCACCAAGGCACTTCTCAGGGCATAAACAAAAATTATCAAACATGTCACGTCGTGTTGGATGGTGTGTGCGTTGTTCAATACAATGATACTACTGAAACACGCGCCATTCGAAATAATGGTGGTCAATGTAGAATCGACACAAAAAATTCCAAACTGAGCCCCGTACTCATATTTTAAATATTCATCTTAACAACAAACTACAAATCACTGCGTGAAATGGTCCCCCTATCCTCGAGCGGAAATTTATAAGTTAATGTTTTTATTTTATACATCCACACAAATATTAAGTTCCTTAAAAAAGTAATACGGCCTGATACAATCTGAATAAATAACTAATATAACCGTGATAATACATTTACCGTAGATTACGTTTTAGCATTGTTTTCCAACGAAAATAATATAATCGACTCTAAAACATTATATTACGAGTATATATTCAAAGTGACTAACGGGGTTTGAACCCGGGACCCTTAGCTGTCCCGGTCTATGCTTCTTACCACTGAGCTATGCAGCACACCATTTAACAACTGTCTAATTCTTGGTCTATTTTGTACATTACATTAGGACAGCTAAGGTCCGCGGTTTAAAAAACCGGTGTATCACTTTTTTTGATTTTGTCTAAAGTACTAACTAACAGATTCAAAGCGTCCTACGGTATTAAAAGCCAAGGTAAACATCGTATATCCCTCTCTAGGGCCTATAAGATGGTTTGGTATTCTCTAGTTTTTTTCAGTGCTGCTCTGACAAAATGTACCAAAACAGACAAAGATTAGACAGATTTTAAGATTGGGGGCTGCACATCAGCTCCGTTGGTAATACAAGCCCGGACGGCTAATGTCCCGGCCCGGGTGTACCCGGTGTAAGTCCTTTTTATTTCTGTGCTAAAGTACTAACAATAAGCAGCTTCATAGTCGCCTTCATATAAAGCCAGGTTAAACATATAAATATAAACATCGAACCCAAGTCAAATATTATTACACACCAACCGAAATGTCTTACAATTCCGTATTCTATAATAACCGCCTGTGACCAATTGTTTTTCAACATTAACCCTAAACCCTACACCACACACACAACCCCATTCTTATAGCTTATTTTTCATGGCTTATCACACACCTTTCTACTAGATAACTATAGCACAGAGATCCGAAAAATAACTGAATGAAATAAACCAGATTTTCCTATATCGTGTAGCAGAATTGCGTTCGTTCAAGGTCACTGCAATGTTACGAAACGAAATGAACGTCTGGTGTCCGCTTGACACTGGTAATTTACGACTCGGTGGCTGTCCTCGGCCTACAGTTGTGCAATGCTTGCCACAAAAAATATAGCAGTATGCGATTGAATGCGTATATTGATAGATCTTCAATATAAGTAGTATAATAGGCAATAACTTAAGTTATCCAGATAAAATGAGGAATCGATTTTAAATGTTCGTTTATATTTTTGGACACCGATTGCTTTTTTAATTCTTACGGCATAACTTCGTTATATCCTCGTTTCCTTCCAGAAGATTTATAGGTTGAGATAGTAAGAGAACTTTCATTTCATAACATCGTGGGTGCAGCGTGAACAAAGGCCGAATTCACTATCAGAGCGCTTTGCTTTTGCTTGATGTCCAGATATTATTTATAGTTGGGCGACTATCCCTGTTATGATGTATGTCTTATCTAGACATATTAAAAATGTTCCTCCACCGGGATTGACCCCGAACTCTGATGTCTTGTCCAGATGCTCTCACCCCTTTTTTTATTATTAATTTCCTAACTTCAAATAAAATGGTCCCGTGCCGTGGTTTGAAAAAAATTATTCATCTACCAAGATTTAATATTCATGCAATAGCCACAATAAAGCCACTTGTACGACTTATACTCATCTAATTTGACACCGTGGTTCAATCCCGGTGGTACACTGTTTGAAACCATTCTTATAAAGATACAATTTAATTGAAATTGCCAAATAAATCGAATAAATACTGTATTTTAGATTATGTTTATTATCATCCATGGAAAGTGGTTTTCCGCTGCTTCAACCCATTTTTCTTCCTATTAGAGATGTTTATGTTTCGTACCCAACAAATGACTTGTTGCCATGACCCTCCTCCCCCCCCCACCCCCACTTCCACCTCACTTCATATTATACTCCACCCTTTCAATGGGCGATACCTAAATTATCTTACTTCAATTCACGTGGCATAAACTTGAAAGAGCTCAAGATGCATAATGTAATACTCGCCGTGGCTTGTATAATAATTGTTTCTTCTGTTGTTTGTAAAATAAAACAAAATTGTCCCACTGGGGATCGAACTCAAAACATACTGGTCCCTGTCAATATAATAAATTGATTTTTGGGATGTTTCGGTATCGACAATTTTCCGGTACGAGTGCAATAAACATTTACGCCTAAGCTAGCATTCTATAGGCGCAGAATCTAGTGCATAATGATTCAAATGGGGTGTCCTGCGTATTCATGAGGCAAAAGTCCATGCCGCCAATCAGGACAAGTTTTAACAAATTATCTGACCTGTCACTCAAATGGTGAAAAGCTTCGTGTTCCGCTAGGTTGCGCCCATCTTGGCTGGATCAAAAAAAGCCTAAAATAGCCCGTAAGCATGCTTCGTACTTCCTTGTACATCGGACACCCCTTGTCAAAATCTCGATTTTTAGGAATGCTAGTTTAAAGGTGTCTTTACACGTTTGTTGAGTACTTTTTTTCACACCAAAAAGTGCTTGTTAATCGCCTAAAAAAATTCGCGAAAAAAGGGTAATGTTAAATATTCCCCAAATTTAACAAATTTATTTAACAAACAAGGCAAGTATTGTGGTAAAAGGCCCAACACACAGTTCATTGGCGTCTTTAACTGATAGCAATAAAAAACAAATTAGAAGATATCGCAATTGTGTCGTTAGATACGATGGAGTACGAACCACTGCAGACACACCGAAAAAATACGGGTCAGTAAGCTTAAATAAATAACTTGCTTTCCTATTCTATCATCTCCATTAATTAAAAAAACTTAGAAACAATGAGATTCGTCCAACACACCAAACTCATTTCATTTTACTAACAATTACAGCAACGCATTATGACCTATATCTGTTGAAGCGCCCTAGTTCTCAGGCGTCATTCCTGCATTGCCATATAATGTGTCTATTGGACTCATGGTAGAAGTGGCTCAAGCTATGCTAATCGTACAGGCGATTCAAGAGAACAGTGCTCTTCGCAAACTCAGCTACTAAGAAGCCTGATTACTCACACATCGAGAGGCGAGCTCTAGCATCGTCGTCCGGGACTCTCACTCTTCCCTGACTACCATTCTCGACGACACGACCATGACAACAACACCAATAACAAGACGATGAAGACCCCCGAAACTAGAGGCGAGCTCTGGCAATCGTCCGTCGTGACACCTCACACCTTCTTGACGCCCTCCCCGACGATGATGACAGTGGGACAATAATCGAACGATACAAAGACGATGACGACCGAAACGTGTAGATCCTCGGTTCCCTGTCCACCCCTAGACCGTGGCATGTTTTCTGACCTACATTACCCTCCACGCCATATCCGCCTAGCTAGAGTGGTCCCTTTATGACCTAACGGTTTGACCAGCGGCCTTATTCCAAATAAACTTTTTTTAAACTGACAGACGAACGAATGACGGACAATGCGACCATGACGTGAGAACTTGCCTGCATGGGATTTTTCCTCCGTACTTAAAGCTGGCCTAGGGTGGCGCGTTTAATGACCTAAGCGTCCATAATTAAAATAACTCAACCTTTCAAGCTATCCGTGGAGTTTAGACTTCTATTTGTGGCGTTGTGCATGCGAAACCATCCCTGCTTCTTCCGGCGAGCAATCTATTAGACACCTAGTACCCGTTGCATAGATGCGTTCTGCGTTTGTCTCTAATGCAGTGTGGGTGGCAGCCTCCACCTGGCCTCTATAACCACCCTCAGTAGACCACACGAGCAATTAAACCCGGTCGCAATCCACCGGGGGGGCACAAATTTTGTCAACTACCAACTGACCAACCGCTCTGTTTCACTCTCGAATTGCAACTAATTCAGCTGAAGATGGCCTCCGTACGTGGTGTAGTGTCGCCCCGATGCTCCAATAGATACTTGCGGTCAATTACTCCATACGATAAACGGAAGTCATTCTAGCAATTCCTGCACCTTGATTAGATAGACCGCTTCTGACTTTTGTGCGTAACTTGATGATACAAGTTTCTCCCCTCACAACCCTACTACATTGCCTCATCATGACCGAACGGTTACTGGCGCCCTTTAACCCAAACTACTTTTTTTGTAATGTAATTTTTTCTACCTGCTATTTACTATTACACCCTAAACACGTTCTTTTCTTTTATAAAACTTAGAATAACAAAATAATCAACACACACATAACTCATTTTATGTACAATATGACATAACGGGTTTGAAGCGCTCAGTATTCTCAACGTCTCGTATATGCACAAAGAAGCAAGAAGTTGAGACCATCCTAGAATTTGTTTTTGTGCAGTTCCATTTGGCCAGCCCCCGTCGTTCTTAGACCCGGGGTAGAATTAAGACGAAGCATGCTCTGCTAGTTTAGAGTGTGCATTATGAACCTAACGGTTTTTTTGACGCGTCTTAATCCAATTTAAAAAAGATTTCTTCACAGGCCACAGGCCCACCCCCCGACTCGACCCCGGCCCATCTACTCCCATGGCCTCCCCTTGCTTGTGGCTGTTTCTAGCCAGCACAGGCCTGTTCACCCCACGTCACCCATTAAAACTTTCCTCCTCTTTGAAAAATATTAGTTATAAACTACTTAATAACAACTACATTATCACAGGAGGCGCATATGATCCTAAAAGGTTTACGCGCCCTTTTAACTTTGGGATGATAACAACATAACACACCGCTGAGGCTAGAGGTGGTGCATTTTATTACCTTACGGTGAACGCGTTCTTGTAATCAAAATAAATCAATTCTTTCCTTTTATAAACTTAGAATACAATTGAATATATACATCAACACACCACAACTTACCGACTGAAGCGCCTAGATTCTCACGGCGTCGGATACGTAACTCCTCACGCTCTGTCAATCGTCGTCGGGGATTCTTCCCCACCACTGGACGACCCCACAGACTGCCCAGTCGGGTAGAAATTTGCCCAGAGCATAACTCCTGAAAATCGTAAAGTCGAAAAGTCATCTCGCAAAAAAAAATCAGATGAGGGAATATCTATCTCTCCGAATCTATAGAGGGAGCTCTGGCAGCCGTCTTCGGGTATGGCCCCGTTCCCCTTGGCGACCTCCCCCCCCCCCACCCCCCCCAGACGCCGACGACGACGACACCGTGACATCACATACACTATGACCTATGGAATTCGCGCAGCGCGGCTTGAGCCGCTAACGCGGAGGGCGTGGAAAAACCTCGTACTGGGAAATACCTCGTATTTGGGAAAACCCGTTGACGCGGCAAAATCGCGAATCGGTCCGCGTACGGCCCCCCTTTTACGGTATTTTGGGGTTAAAACGTTTGTCGTTTATCCGAAGTCCGGGGACAAATTTTTTTTCCCGGGGACACTTTCGGTACGCCCCCGGAGCTTTCCCCCGCCCTAAACAGGCAAAATGAATTTCGAAATGGTTTTTTTTTACCCCTTTTGTTTTAAAATGTTAGAGAAATGTTTTCCTGGGACAATTGTTCGGGACTCTGGTAGACTGTTCGCCATCCTAGCGTGTAAAAAGATTGACCCACTTAAACAATTTTTCGAAATTATATAAATTTTAAAAAAAATTTAAAGGGCGTTTCTTGCGCCCAGGATCTGAAAAACAAAGGGGTTGGATGTTGTTGGCGTAATCCCGAACCTTGAGTTTTTTTTAAAGCCACAAAAAGTATAGTAGAATTTTGAACCCTATCCTTTAAAAATGACAAAAAAGAAAATTTTACCCCAAAATGCCCCAATACTTTTTAAAAAATTTTTTTAAAAAAATTTGCCACTTGAAATAAAGTTATTGGGTGAATGGGCCCCGTGACGAAATCGGAAGGAAAAAAATTAAAATTTTGACAATGCCCCTAAATGGGTGACGGAATGCCCGGATCACTGTTTATTTCTAAAATTCCCCCGTAAAAAACCATGCTGTGCTTGACTTATACAGTTCCAAGAGCCCGAGATGGACCCGATCGGACGAAAATTGCCCGAGCTATAAAAGAATCAATTTATTTGGATTTCCAAAAGACAGATATTTTAAAAAGAAACTTAACAAAATTAGTATTGGGGCCGTAACCTCTGATGCAGCCCCTGACGCCATTGGAAACGACTTTTTTATTTAAAAAATTTTTTTCGTGAAAACTTGCCCGGGTTTATCAAAATATCCCCCTCTCGCCCGTACCGAAGCTCGATATGTACCTATCGTACTGAAAATTGTGGAAGATATAATACAAAAAAAAACGTTTATCCACAAAATGCCCAATACTATTTGAGACATTCAAAAAAGTTTTTGGCAACTTTGAAATGAAGGTGTTTCGGGGAATGCGCCCCCACGAAAGGGAAGGAAAAATTAAAAAAAAAAAAAAATTTTTAAAAATGCCCCAAAAGGGTGACGGAATGCCCGAGCACTTTTTTGATTTTTAAAAATTCCCCCTTAATAAACCACTGCTTCGCTTGCCCAATACATTTTCTTAGAGCCCGAGATGAACCCGATGGACAAAAAATGCCCAAAGCTATAAAAAAATCAATGTTTTGATTGGTTTTTCCAAAAAATGACCACCATTTAAAAAAAGAAACGAAACTAAATTAGTGTTAGGGCCGTAACCTCTGATGCACCCCCACTGGCGCCATTGGAATCGCCTAAAAATTTTAAATTGCTTGAAGATATCAATAAAAGTTTTAAATTTTTATTTCCCAAAAAACCCCCCCCCCCCCCACACACACACACACAAAAAAAACAGTGTCAGAGGCATCTAGTCAAAAACAAAAACAGCCCACGAAATTCGGTTTCGACTGGAAAAATTTAAAAAATTTTCCTGAAAAATTTAAGGTTATTCTTTATAAAACTCGACTTCCCCCCCCCCCAATCACTCTCGCCACTTTGTCCTCTCGATTCCCTTCGGTTCGTTGACTTGACTTCCCCCCCCCCCCCCCAAAGCCCGCCACTGCCCAACCGAAAGGAAAGTCGCTAGTATGAAACTTTTATTTCATTAGTGGAAGTATTAAATTGTCGTCTCGTACTTTGGTTGCCCCTAGGCGGGCCTAAACCCCACTATGGTGGAAGTCTATGCTGTCTCGATTGCACAAGGCTGTTAAACGCTTCTATGTCATATGTTACGATGCCCCTTGCATATGTGGAGTTTTATGGACATTCGTTACGGTTTTAAAAAATAGTTTCCCAATCAAGCCCCCAACTTCAAAGACTCAATCCCGACTTAAACCCACTTCATAGCTAAAAATAGATTTTTTATAATGTAGGCCTAAGTGTTTGTATCTACTGTAGGGAGCCTCTTCAGTTACGAACGCACTTTTTAATATGTTGTGATCAGTATAAATTAGCGTAAAAAATTCCCCGACGAGGTTTTTAAAAATTTAATTGGCTTTTTTTTGGCCCCGGGATCTGAAAACGAATGGTTGAGATGTTGTTGGGGCCAGGGCGGCTCGTGGGGTTAAAATAGGCAGGGCCCAATATATTTGAATGAACTTGGTTGCTAAAGGGGTCGGGGCGAACCCCCAGCCCGGAGGCAAAAAATTTTTTGGCATATATTAAGCTCCAAGACACCCTTTACAGCGATTTGAGAAAGGGGAGAACATATCATAAAACAAAAAATATTTTCAATATTTTTTTAGGGCGCAAAAAGTTGGGCCCCGGGGCTAAGCCTAGTTAGCCAAGGGTTTAATAGGGGCCTGGGCACAAATCACTATCTTTAAAAAAACTGGTAATTTTATCTAATTTTTCGACTTGCTGAAGTAAAAGAAGATAATAGCAGCACATGAAAATTTAACGGTTTTTTAATGCTTGTAAATAATTTTTACTCTTCATTCTTTGGACACGGCAAATTCCTCGATTACCCGCACAACGCAGCAGCCGAAAAGGGGTTTCTCCTTACAACAGCTCGGGGCCGACTAAAATCATGCCCATCCTCCCGGATTTTAAAACGCTTATTGGAGGAACGATTCGGCTATTTCCGAATAAAACTGACTGCGCAGGCGCTAGTGGGCGCAACTTCTTTACCCCGTAGAAGGCTCACTCGAGTCAACGTTTTTTCGCTGTTTCCTTACCCGCGCGCCCTCACTTTGAAAATCAAAAATTTGATTTTATCTAAATGTGTACCACCCCGTTACAACCGTAAGTGAGTGATTTTTGGGGGGGAAGAGTGGGAGGGGCACACCCCCAATCCCTTATGGTAGGCCGCTCGGGTTGGGCTAACCCCAAAACCCTTTAGACATTTTTAAAAGTCAACAAAGGAAATCAAATTTCGTTGAAGGCATACCCGTTAAATGACGTTTTTCATTTGCATGCATACAAAAAATGAGGTTTTTTTATGGGCCTTGGTTTTTCCCAAACCACGTTCAGTGCCTTTTTGGCGCTCAGGACATTCGAAAAGGGTCAAAGTTTTTTTTTTTTAAAAAAGTTTGATCTTGTTAAAAATTTAATGAGACCAACATGGTAGGGACATAAAAGTCGAAATAGGGCCCGTTTTAAGGCTTAAAAAAAAGCATGTGAAAAGAATTTTGTTTTTTTCTATGCAAAACCGGACACGCTTTGCAATCTTTCCCCCCCCCCTGTCTACCCTTCAAACGTAGCCAAATACGTGATGTTTGGTATGACAATTTCCGTAAAATCGGATACAGTGGTTTTTAAAATTCTTGAAATTTACAAAAAAATTTTACCTGCTTTTTGTGACCTTGAATGAAAAAATTTAACTATAAAAAAGTGCCCGGACAGAACTCAAAGGGCTTCCCCCAACCCGTGTTCGAACACGGGTTTCCCAAAACCCAATTTTTTTACTTTCCCTTTTAGTTTTCCCCGTACTTTAAGAGCCTTTGTCTTCCAAATCGAACCGGGAAAAACCCCAAAATTAAAAATTTTTAAAGTTGCCTGAAAAAATTTTAAAAAAAATTTCCAATTTTGCAATTTTTTTTCCCCTCGCAATGGGAAAGAATTCGGGGCAATTTTGGTTTTAACCCGTTTGCTTTTTCATTGGCTTTCGGAATTGTCAAACCCCTCGGTCTACCGCGATCTCAAAATTTAAAAAAAATGGAAAATGGAAAACCCCAAACAATGTCCGAAAAAAAGAAAACGGTACACATTTTTGCCGTCTGGACCCCCCCGTTAACTCCGCACGGGCACTTTACACACCCGTAAGTGAATTTGAAAATTCGGGATTTTTAAACTTTTTTTTTTAAACAGCAAATTTTTTTTTTTCGAAATTACCGCTTTTCAAAATGTTCATCATTGCCCCGGCCAAATAAGGGAACGGTCCAAAAACCCCTTTGACGGTCCCTGTACCCTAAAAAGTTTTCGAACGCCCGGTTCGTCGGTGTTCGGGCAAACCTATTTTGGGCGCGGCAACCGGAGAAAAAAAAAATATGTTTTTTTAAAGCCAAAAGGGACACGCACGACTATTTTGGTCGGCCCAAAAACGTGTATACAAATGTAAAAAAAGGGTCATGTTTGGTATCCGATTATCGCAAAGGTCCAATCTAGGTCGGAAAACATCCGTTAATTTTAAAAAAAATGTGTACCATGCGTTTTACGATTTTAAAGGAAAAATAAAACGGAAAAAAGTGTCCAGAATGTATTCAAAGGGCACTTCGATCCGGGGGTTCGAACCAAGGTTCTAAAAAATAATTTTATTAAAATCCCTTATCATTCCCTACTTTAATGGCCTGTTAGGGGAAATCAAAATTAAGGGAAGGCGATTTTTTAATTTTTTAAATTACACTGTAAAATTTTCAAAATTGCCCAAATTTTGGGATTTTTTTTTCGCGCATTTTGAAAAAGAAAGGGGGGCAATTTTTTTAAAAAAAAACTTTTTCCCCAAATTCATTGGTTTTTTGTAATTGGAAATTTGGGGGCTCTACGAAAAAAAAAATTTCCAAAAATTTGGAAACCCGGGAAAATCCAAAAAATGTCCCAAAAAAAAGAAAAACAATTTTTTTTCAAAAAATGTGCTCCAATTGCCCGGAGGTTTATTCTATTGTGTACACTTTTGAAACAAAAAAGACTTTTGGGAATGCTCCAATAATATATCCGTTTTTTCAAAATTTCCTTGCTTAAAAATTTAAAAATGTTCTTGTCGTCCCGGCCAAAGTATGGAAGTTGGTCCGGAACCCTTCGCGGTACTCTCCCGGGTAGCATTTCGAACCCGTGGGTTTACCTCGACGTTTGGGCGCGAAGGTACTTTGGGCCGGAAACCCGCGAGTACAAAAATCCCAAAAACGGTTTTTTTCGCGATTTTCGATTTTTTTGAGGGAAAATAAATTTTTTTTTCGGGTCGGGGGATTTTTTTTCGGAAAATTCGATCCTTTCTCGCGGAGGGAGCGCCCAAAAGTACGCGTTTATCCCGCCCTCGGCGGCGAAAACGTCTCGCGGGGAAAACTTTTTTTCCGCCGCCAGTCCCAGATTTAAACAGATAATTTAATAGACAAGTCGCGCTCCGCGCGGCTTGAAAGCCGCTGCGCGGAGGGAAATGGAAAACCCCGTATTTGGGAAATCCTGTAGTTGGAAAACCCTCGCCGCGAAAAAATCGAGAAAACGTCCGCGTACGGCCGCGATGCGGTAGTTTGCGGGTCGGTTTGTCGTTATTCCCGAAGATATGGGACAACGTTGTCCGGGACACTTTCGGTACGTCGCCGAACCCTCCCCTCCCTCCGAAGAAACGGGAAATTTTTTTTCCAATGTGGATTATTACCCATTTGTAAATTTTGGGGAGCCAAATTTCCCGGATGCTTTTCCAGTACGATAAATTTTTGCCTTGTCCCCCCGGTACCAAGAGCTAAAAAGAGCCGAGGAGAAAAAAACCCCAGACAAAAGGGCCCTTACGGTCAGCAACTAAGGGAACTCAAAGCTTACCCTCATCTGCGTGATTCCATTAGGTCCGAGATGGACCCAATGGGACAATAATTGGGCTTTTTGTAAAAAGGGGGACATTATTTTTTCCCGGGGCACTTAAGCGGTACTTTAAATCTTTGCCTCGCCCGCGCGGATACAGAGCCGAGATGGACCAGATGGGAAAAACCCGGGGGACAACATTTTTCCGAGATGCATTTTAAGTAAAAATATCTGCCTTTGTCCGCCCGTTTCCGTAGAGTCTAAAAAGCCCCCATTCGTACAAATTGCACCTTTTGTAAAATTCCGGGCAAAAGTTTTCCGGGACGCATTTCCGGGACCCAAAAATGTAGTGGGCAGTCTTTCCGGTTCCGTTGCCAAGATGGCCCCAACAGAGTATATTGCCCGAGTTTTTAAGAAAATAAACGTTTTTTGGATTTCCCAAAAAAAACAAAAAAAATTCCGGGTCACTTTCGGACTCGCTTTGGCCTCCGAAACATTGTGTGAAAAGAATTTTGAAAATCAGACAACTTCGGTACTTTTCCGGGTTTTTCCGGGACACAAAATTTTCCGAGACAATTTTCCGGAGCACTGAAAAGGGCCCTTTCGGCCCGGGTTCAGTAGACCCCAAATGGCCCGGATCGGAGAAGAACTGCCGATAAGGACTAAAAAAGGGTTTTTTTTTGGATCCCAAAAGCCAAACCACTTTTTTGGGGAAATTCAAATAATTTTTTTTGCACACGTCTTTTATTTGATATATCCTGACTACGTTTTTGGACCCGGCCCCCCATTTTTTGGGTTCACGAAGAACAAAAAAACAAAATATTCCAAATCCGAAATTCCCCCCCAAATTTCCGTAACGATTTTCCGGACACTGAAAAATTGGCCTTGAGGTCCGTTCTGTAAACCCAAGATTGTCCCGGATCGGGGAAGAACTGCCCGAGTATGACGAAAGAAATGGTTTTTTTGGGAAACCCCCAAAAAGACCAACCACCTTTTTTGAGAAAATCCAAAGAAATTTTTTGCACCTATTAAATTTATATATTGACACGTTTTGGGGCCCCGGCCCCTGACGTGTTTTTGGTTCGACGAAAAACAAAAATTAAAAATTTCAAATCCCAAAAACCCCCCCCAATTTTTCCCGGGAAAAATTTTCCGGGGCACGGAAAGACGGCCTTGTGGTCCGGGTTCTGTAGAGCCCCAAGATTGCCCCGGGTGGAGAGAACTGCCGAGTTAGACGATAACAAAGGTTTTCGGATCCTCAAAAAGACCAACCCCTTTTTTTTGAAATTCAAAGAAATTTTTCGCCAAAAGTCTTAAAATTTTATGTATCCTGACTACGTTTTTGGACCCGGCCCCCTGACGTGTTTGGTTCGATGAAAAACAAAAAAATCAAAATATTTTTAGTCCCCAAAAACCCCTTTGGCACCCCCCAAAAAGGGGGACGTTTTGCCCCGGGTCAAGGGCCCATCAATTTTTCCCCGCAAAAAAAATACCCAAAAGTTTTTTTTTTGGGGGGCCTGCGGGGCCCTGTCGTTTTGTTTGTTTTTTGCGAAATTTTGTATGGGGGGGCCACACCCCAACCCTTTTCCGGGGCTCTGCCCCTGGGCCCGTCGAATGCAAAGCCCCCAAACCCCGGCATTGATATTTTTTAGTTTTCTTTATTCTGGATCTGGGGGGGGCAACTCAAAACCCCCCCGGGGGTCCGCCCCTGGCCCCTTTAAAGGCACTGCCCCTGGACCCTGTGGGGATCAGCCCCCCAAACCCCGCCGGGGCTCCGCCCCGGATCTTTGACTCGCCGAGCCTTGGTCGCGGCCCTGGGGACTCTTTGGAAAGAGCAAAAACCGAAAAAGTAATTAAATTTCACAAAAAATTTGATGTTTTTGTACTTTCAACTGACTTTACACCGCCCCCCCCCCCCCCTCCTTCATATCACTCTCAAACATCATTGGCCCACCACGAAGGGAAAAACTGGTATTTAACATATTTTCTCCAAAAGGGTAAATGCATTTATCAAAAAAAAAGTATTAATTTTTCCATTTCCCAAATTCCCTTCCCCCCCCCCCCCCCCGCCTTAACTGTCTAATCGCGGGGGTCTAGTCAAAACGTCCCGAAAATCGGATGCCTTGCACGCGCCCAGGAATAATTTGAAAGAGCAAAACCGAAAATTTTTAATAAAAGCACCAAGTATTCAAGGCTTTATATTGAAAACCGACTTTGCACCCCCCCCCCCCTCTCCCCCACCACTCCCCCCCCACTCCCCGTATCACAATATCATGGCCCATCACGACGGAAATACTGGTATTAAACTAGTTTTGCAAAAAGGGTAGAAAATATTGATCAAAGGGATTAACTACAATTTTCCAAAATCCCCCCCCCCCCCCTCCTCGAAAAACTCAATCGTTCACAAATCATGGCCCATCACGACGGGAAAAATGTATTAAACATAGTTTCTGCAAAAGGCTAGAAGAATTGATCAAAAGTATTAACTTCAATTCAAAATCACCCCCCCCCCCCCCCCCCTTTCCCCGAAAAAATCCATCGTATCAAATCTCTGGCCCTGACGCGGAAAAAAAATGCTCACTCCGCGCCTAGCTGGCTGCACCCCGAACTACGAGAGGGAATCACCGGCAGTTGTTGATCATCGTGAAAATTTCCCTGTTCGGTTTTTTCATTTCCGTGGACGGGCAAATGCAAATTTTTAAAGTTGGTTTCCACACCAATCTTTTCTTTTCTATTGAAGGGACCTTTAAAGTTTAAAAAGGGCCCCTCCCATGACCTTACGCATTCGGCCACAAAGCTTATACCTCCGCTTTGTAAAACAAAATTTTTGAAGGAAAAAAAATCCCCCCCCCCCCTCCCCCAAACCAAACATGGCATTTCGGCGTGCAGTCAAACCCGTCCCCTACGAGGCAAAAAAGGCAAAGTGGAGAAAAGTCTGTCTCGTCACTATCTCAGAATCTTGAATGCCCCCCCCCCACCCCCCCTTTACGAGATGAAAAATAGTTTCAACCAAGGTTAGAACCGACGCCGGCGAGTGTACCTTAGCATTTGACCCCCAAAGCTAATCCACACGCTTGTGTAAACCCGTATAGTCAAACAAAAGATGGCTCCCCCCAACCCCCCCCCCCCCCCTCCACCGCCCCACCCCCTTCCAAAAACAGTTTCGAGAGAGCAATAAATGGTCCTTATAGGTTCCGTAGCTAGTGAAATGTGCTGGCCCTGTTCATGTTTTCTTACCCTCGGCTTCCACAATTCGTTTCGCGTCACTTGATACGCACTTCCATACCATACGATGCTGCATGCAGTTGAGTAATGTCAACCACGCCAACGCATGTTGACGACGCAGCTGCCGCCCATGCCTCCCACGGCCTGTTCTTTTCTCGCGCGCCGAACTATGCGGGGAATCACCGGGAGGCCGTTGCTTGATCATGCATTTACGGTCTAAACTCGCACACACGTGCCTGTTGTGTCTGTGTGGCGATGCGTGTCAGCTGCCTTGCCGGGGTGGCAGCAGCTTCGGCGTCGGGAACCCTGCTATTCCCTTGTTTTATTTTTGGAAAGTCATTTCGGTTGTATTAACCATGATCGGTTTTACACTTCCCCGTGACGAGAGAAAGAGCGAAACCGAAAAAAGTTTTAAATTTCACTAAATATTAAAGGTTTTGTACTGAAAAATCGACTTTACAACCCCCCCCCCCCCCCCTCCCGTCCTTTTATACCCCCATCATGGCCCACTTCCTTGCCGGTGGTCAGCAGCTCTCGGGCGTGGGGTAAATTTCCCCGCTATCTCTTGTTTTTTTTGGAAATGTCATGTTTGGTTTTATTTCCATGATCGGTTTTCACTTCCCTGTGACGAGGGAAAGAGCGAAAAACCCAAAAAAAAATTATTAATTTCACTAAAAATTTAAAGGGTTTTTGTACTGAAAAATCGACTTTTAAAACCCCCCCCCCTCCCCCCCCGCCTTTTAATACCCCCCTCAAGCCCCTCAGACGGAAATACTGGTATTAAAAATAATTTGGCGAAAGCTTGAAAATATTAATCAAAGTTTTAATTTCCATTTCAAAATTTACAAAAACCCCCCCCCCCCCCCCCCCTCCCTTATATACCCCCATCTAGCCCATCTGACGGAAATTGTATTTAACTAATTTTGGCGAAAGGCTGAAAATATTGATCAAATTATTTAAATTTCCATTCCCCAAAATTCCCCCCCCCCCCCCGTTCGCCCCCACCCCCAAATGTGTCATTTCGGCGTCTAGCTAAAACAGTCTCAAAATTTGGGTGCCTTGGGCCGGGCCCCGGACGTAAAAACCCAAAAATTTTTTAAAATTTAACCAACAATGCTATGAATCAAAAACAATAAAAATAATAATAATAATAATACAAAATTTTTTTTTATATAATCAAATAATCTCTTTTAATTTCATTTCTTATGCTTTAAGTAACATTTTATAAATTAACTTTGATTTCTAATTTAAAACGACTTTTAAAAGAATTAAAGAAAACCATGTTAAATATAAATTTTTCTTAACACCCTTTTTAGTGTCTCTGCCTTGGATGAAAAAATCGCGATTCTAACTGGGTTTTTGAAATAGATGGTTCTTTTTGCTAAAGCCGAAACGAACCAAACTTATTGATCATTTTTAAATTTCTATAACTTAGGTAACTTTAGAATTTTAAGAATAAAAAAGGTTTCCCTTTAAATTCCAAAAACCACAAAAATCGAATGGAACGTCCCCCCCCCCCCCCCCCCCAATAATCAAACGTTTTGGGTTTCTCTGCTGTTTTTTTCCGTTTTATGATTCCCCCCGGGTTTTAAAGTTTTTTTGCCCGTGTGCTCACGCCCACCCCCAAAGGGCCCCCCACGTTTGTACACATACCAAAGCATTTTTTACACGATCGTTATAGATAGCACTCTGTGGCAGGATGATAACGAATACTCGCCAAACGGCCTTGGTCCTGCCTTGATGATGCTCGTCGCTTCCGCGACTCCCCCCGTCAAAGAAATTTCACGGATGCCTTGGCGCGGCCCTGTGACGTATTTGGGAAAGATCAAACAAAAAAAAATTTTAAAATTTCACCAAATATTCAAGGTTTATGTATTGAAACCCCCCCCCCCCCCCCCTCCACAAAGTCTTTTTCGTCGTCTATACCCCCGTTGAACCCGTTTTTCTCGTATGTCCCCCCCCCCCCCACTTTACGAATTAAAAATAAGTTTTCCAAAAAACATTGAACCCCACCCCAGCGCGTGTACGACCGAGATTAATAAACATGTTCAAGTGCTTTCCCCAACCCCCCCCCCCCCTCTTTCAGCGCCAATACTTTGGGTTCAAAAAACATTGAATATAAATAGATTTAGCCTCCTAAATTTTCTCTGTCCAGTATTACCAGAAAAACAGTAAGCACCAAAAAGTTCAATGATAAAATTTATTTTACGTTTTTGAAACAAATTAATTTCCAAGTGCAATTTTGGCGCTCAGGACCTTCGAAAAGTGGGCGAAGTAAAAATTTTTTTATTAAGATTAAACTCATATTTTTAATTAGCCAAAAATTGTTAGGGGGCATAAAAGTCGAAAAGGGCCCGTTTCAGGTCATTCACAAAAAAACATGCAATAGAAGAAAAAAATAAAACATTGTTTTTAAAAACTACACAGTGATTTTTCGAAGGAAAAAACAGTGCGAATGTCACAAACCAAAAGGTTTGTTATCGGATTAGGTACGGACCGTGCTTTCCGGGGAATATTTTTGGTTTTCCCCAAAAATGCTATATGAGGTCACTCGTGAAAGTGGGCATTTTTGGGGCGAAATCTGCCAGATTATGCGTGAAAATTTATTTCGATTTATTTTTTTGCCCACTGGGAGTAAAAACGAAGAGTGAAATTTTCTAATGTATTGCCCGACTCTTGAACTATTTTTTTTAGTCAACATAATTTATTTTTTTTCCCCAATTTTACCCCTTTTTTATTTTCGATCCATGTAAAAAATGTTTTTACTTTTAAAATAAATGTGTACACATGCTCATTTTCTATGAGGCAAAACCCCCTTTGCAAATTAAAAAAAGTATAAAGTGTGTTTTCAACATTGGTAGAGAATTTTCTCGTGCAGGTCGTCTGCCCTTTGATTTTCGAAAAAAAAATTTACCATGAATTTTGGGCCCCCCAAGGTTGAAGAAGACAAAAAAAGGACGTCCCGGTGGACATTTAAAATTCTACCCTAACGACGGGTTGATTCCCCGGGACCCAATTTTTGCGTTCTTATACTACATCCCTCCCGAAGGGGAGGGGTTCGTTTTTTTTTTTTTTGAAACGTTAAAATTTGAATTTTTAAAATTTCCAAACAGGAAGGTGTAAAAATTTAAAAATTTGGGGAAGTAGTTAAATTTTTTTCGCGTTATCTTTCGAAATTTGGGGACAATTTTTCCACCCTCTTGTGCATACGTTTTTTTAAACTTTTTTAAAAGACCAAAGCCCAAAACTCTAGAGTTTACCCAAAATTTGGAAAAAAATTCGGAAGGTCAAAATTTAAGGGCCAAAAATAAGAATCGGTACTTTTGGGGGGAAATTTCATAAACGGGGCACCGAAAAAAGTCGCCCCCCAGAGGTGATTTTAAGGAAAAAAAAATTTAAATTTTTTTTTTTTGTAGAAAGTTGTTTAAATGCCGAATTGTGACGAAAATCCCCGATTTTTTTCGAGTCGAAATGTTCAACGTCGCCACGGCCAAACGAAGAGAGTGGGGGGAAAAAGTCAAGAGGTGTTTTTTTTGTCGTCGGCGTGAGGCCCCCGACGGGGCCGGCGCCGAGCGGTTTGCGCGCGTACTTTTGGGGGCCGCGTCGGGCCCCCGTTTTTGGGCCGCGTTTTTTGGGGGCAAAAGGCACGAATTTTTCCGAGTTGAAAACATCGAAAAGTGTTTTAGAAGTCGGCGGCCCACAGTGCGAGTGTATTTTTTTCTAAAAATCGGAAAAAAATTCCGGGCGCGTACGTCGCCCAGTCGGCCGCCCACGGAGATGGAAAGCCGTTCGGCCCCCCAAAGTCGGGCCGCCCCCCAAAAGTGCGCAGCCGACTATGATTGGTAAAACAAGTCGCGCTCCGCGCGGCTTGAAAAACCGCTGCGCGGAGTGCGTGGAAAACCCTCGTACTTGAAATAGATTTTAGTTAGAAAAACCCCCGTTTCCGGACAAACCGCAAACAGTTCCTCGTGCGGGGGCAACACGGTTTTTAGTCTGCTCCGCACTTTTCTGCCGCGGGGGGATTTTGCGCGTTCAAAAAGGAGCCGCGCAGTGGACGTGCGCACCCCGAATACGGCTTACGAGGTTTTTTTGCTAGGGTTAAGGGTTTTCTTAAAAGTACATGAATGGATAAGGCTATTTATAATTAAGGTTTTCGAAGTGAAATTAAACTTAACATTGTAGTGAATATATTGAAATAACACCAAATTACATAGTATAGAAATATACATTATTGTAATTTACCAATGACATTCCGTAACTAATTGTAATAAATTATATTCTTCCAACCATTTTATGTAGAAAGTAGTGTGGTTTGCGTCAATTGATGAAAGTTTTTGTCCGATCCGATGTCCAAAATGTGTTAATTCGTGAAGGAAGTCACTGTACGCCGATTGTTTGCAGTTCTTAGCAAGCTGTGAAGACAATGTCGACGACTGTCATAGATGCATGAATACACAGCCAGAACCCAGATTCCGGGACGCGGACCCGACTGCTTTAGGAATCCACAACCTCCCCTGGAATGAGGGGGAGGCCCAGTCTCGCACGACTGTATCCACACCTTAAAGAGGAAACAGTTAAATTTAGCAAAGGAAAAAACTGAAATGCAAAAGATGGTCACACTGTACAGATGTATATAAAATACACACCTGTAGTCACTTGGTGGATGTACATCGCTCGGTGGAAGTTGAATTGAATCCCATGCTCAACGATGTTTGGTTGCCATATCGTGAAGATCGCCCGTGTTGGTGGCAGGAGGTAGTAGTTAATGGTTGGGTGTTTTTCTCTAAATCATCACGAAATACTGAAATCAGCTGAAGAATAGTAGTAGCGTATTTCCCGTTGATGGGCCCATCAAAGAGCGGATCCGGGAAAACATAACTGTCCCAACTCTAGAAACGAAAAGTCAGTCCCACACACAGGGAAATGAAAACACCCCGGACGAGAGACTTCATAAAAAACCACTAAAGGGAACAAAAATTTACTCCGTTGATTGCAGTAGTTTCCTGTGTACAGTATTGTTGCGCCATTATGAACCTTAATGTAAAATAAAAAACATAAACAATAGTATTTTGAAAAGAAACGCCCATGAATGAAAAGTATCTAGGTCCCCGTTAGGGCGCCGCAGCCAGGCCGCCGGTGCGCTAAACACTCAAGACCTTTTAACACCAAGCGAGTTGGGGTGATTTCGAGGTTCCCCAGGTCATGTAACGTGATGTGAACTTGAAACTATCAAATCGGGGGGATTTAGGACCTAAAAACCATGCCAAATTTTATTGGGGGTACGATTTTTCCTTCTTGGTAAAAAAAGGCTTAAACATGCTCAAAATCACTTTAAGGATGTTACTACTGCTATAACTACTACTGCCTATACGTCACATCTAATACGTGGGGCCCGCGATTCGCCAACGGGGGGGACTACAATGTTCATTTTTTACATGGACATTAAAGGGTTTTAGAATGATAGTCTCTTTTGAAAAAAAAAATTGAAAAAAATTTGTTGGGAAAGGGTTCCCAAAAAAAGGTTTAAAATAAGCCTTAAAAACTTGGGATACAACAACAAGTAACCATAGTTTCTGACACGTTGACGGTATAAGCAGAGTTAGGCGGGAAAGTGCGATACGTAAAAAAAAATAGCGGACATTTTTAAAATTTTTTTCTTTTTGTGGAACGAGAAAAGGTGTCTTTTACTCCATAAAACAAATCAGAAACCGCCCTGGCTAGGCCCAGATGTGGAAAAATTTTTTATAATGCAAAATGTAGGTCTAAAATTCCATTTGGGTATAGGACTAGTAAAATTATACTTAATTTTCATGTTTTTCAAGCCTAGCCAACCCTAGCCGCCAAATTATGAACTTTCTCAACGTTTTTTTTAAAAATTTCAAAAACCCAAAACATTTCAAAACTTGTCTTTCGATTGGCCCGGGGTTTTTGAAAAGGGACTGCCATCTAGAATAAAAATGAACTTTTTCGAGCTCTTTTCTATACGCAAATCTTTTTAAAGTGTTTGGGTTTCTGATACTCTTTTAACCATAGACATCTATAAATTGGCTAGACAGCGTCGGTGGTCACTTCCCGGGACAATTAGAAGCCATCTTTAAAAAGACAGTTACATGTTTAATCAAAGGGGCGATTTGGGCCAAATAGTTTTCAAAATGCCCCCAGGGTTTACAGGTAAGCATACTAGCCTTTAACACCAAATGATTTAAATTCCCTTAGCAACACTTCGTATTTTCTTTTGTTTAAACCATGCTGCACAGCTAAAACCATATCAAACATCCCGTAAAATACTTTTTTTGCATTAAAAAGCAAAATTAAAAAAACCCAAAACGCCCTCTTGAAATGGGGGCCTTTTTGTCTTCAATTTGTACGCTCGCGCCTTTCGGAGGTTAGGAGACTGCAATCTAGCTACTATAGGGGTTTAAAACAAGCTTTCAACTCACAACCCCTGAAAGTTTTCCACGATACCGTTTAAGAATACCAATTCCCTTCCCCCCCCAAAACGAA
>JAMZAV010013764.1:0-12984 GCA_024449915.1 Sweltsa coloradensis | reverse complement strand
AAGATGATGAATACATGAGTTTATAGTTTTAATTTGAATTTAAGCTATATGAACACTCAAGGTATTCCCCACAACGACAAGTAGAATTTTTTAACAGCTTCACGATTGGCGAAAACTTGCAGTAAAAAAATGAAAACACGTCGCTAGCCTAAAACCCTTTCCTTTATGGTAGAGCAAAAAAGGCACTTCCAATCTTTTTGTCAATTTTTAAGCCTTTTTTTAAAAAACCCAAAAGAAAACCTTTGATTTTCATGGAAATTTTCTAAATTTAAATTTTGAATATTTTTCCTAATTGCAAGTACACGTAAAAAAACCGACCGTTTTTTAAGGGTAATGTATATGGCACCCCACTTTCCCCAAAAAAAATAACATTTATTTATGCAAAATAGAAAGGGTTAAAGTAAATGTATCCTTGAGCATATAATAACCCCTACGCCAAAAAATCCCATACATTGAGATTTTTAAACCCCCCTTGGCATTAGGGAAAATTATGATTGTGTTCACCTTAAATAAAACCTAATGCCACTTAAACAAACTAGATGTACGTCAATATTTAGTAGGCGTTATCTTAATTTTCCCCCGTACATTCTGATTTAAAAAAATTATTCCCAAGTAGGGTAAAATTCGCCATATGTTCGCCTTATTTTCAAAAACATTTTTCACTTAAAATTACCCCTTGTGTAGGTTTTTTTTGGGCATTATGTGTTTTTTATTTAATCATCACTGTAGGCTTAAAAATAACACCCGTGTATGGCAAAATTTGGCCTGTTTTTTAATTAAAGTTTTGGATCGTTGTAGACCACAAAATCTTTTGAGTGGGTAATTTTTGGCACTACGTAAAATTTTAATTTGTTACACATTGAAAAACTTAAAAAACCCAATGTAGGGAAAAATTTTTGCCCTTTGTTTGATTAAAGTTTTGAAACGTTGAACGGTCACAAAAAATTTGGGACCCGTACAAAATTATTTAGTATTTGTCGGCTAAAATTTCCCCCTGTAGTAGATTAATGGGCAGTAATTTTTTAAATTTATCAATTTAAAACTATGATGAGAACTTTCCCTGTAAGTAAGACACACATCATTTAATACCCAGTAGAAAGTTTAAACATAACTAAAATTTCAGGTGAAAAAATCGGGGGACGCAGCGAGGCTCAAACCTGGTAACCTGGAGAAAGAGTATACACTGTCCTAGTCGAAAACCCAATCACCAAGACCCCCGTATACCTGAAGCGCGTCTGTGTGAATCATGGGGGAGATGTAGTTTTTTAATAAAGTTTGAATGAGAAATTCAATAAAAAAAAATGTTTTTCCGGATTCCTGGCCATTTTATATAAAAATATAATATAATTTATATTATTTTTAATGTACCCCTCGGGGCCCAATTTCGTCCTTTCCCCCCCCAAATCCCATGCAGGTGATAAAAAAAGGGAAAATTATCTTCTGTGTCAAAATAAACGCCTTTTAAACGCTGTTAACGGGTCACTAGTAAGGGAATTATGAAAATATGTTACTTTTTACTTTGACGACTGGAACCATTTGGGCGATTGTAAAAATTTTTAAAGGGGAAAATTGTTCGGTCACCAAGTGAATTTTATCTACCCTTCAGGGGGGAAATTCTTGCCCTTTTAAAGTCTGAAAACGTCCATTTTTAAGTGAAATTACTCCAATAGAAGTACTTTTAAAAAGCCCTTAAAAGTTGAATATAAAAAACCAACGATCGATTGAGATTCATTTTTAAAGGAAAAATTTGGTTTTCACCCCGCATTTTTTTTCCCAACCGCAATTTATATTTGTTTTTACTAAAAGAATTTTTTTTCTTCTCTAGTAGATTAATTTTATTCTCCACGGGTTTAAATTATCTTTATTTGCTTCTTTAAATTTATTTAAAAAAAATTTTTCGAACTTACGGGGCATTTTTTTTTTTTATTTTTTATGCGTCTATTATTTAGGTTTCGGGGGTGTGTATTTACCCGTTTTTGGTCAAAATTATCCCCCATTTAGAGGTCGAAAAAATTACCTCACGAGGAGAATTTTGTCTTGTTAGGGGTCTATTTCTTGGTGATATGGTTTAAATATTATACATATTAGGAAATTGCCTGTTGAAGAGCCCCCCACACATTGTATTTTTTTGATTCAGTCGTAAGGTTTGTTTTCCCGTAACAGAATTACTAAATCAATTATAAGAATAAATTTCACAATATTTTTAAAAATTAATATAGCGTTAAAAAATATTGTGAAGACAAGAGGGGATATGAGAGTAACCTTCGAAATCTCTGGATTTGAAATTTAGACTAAATCCTTTACATTTTCTCAGCACTCACAAAACCTTTACTTTTGACGACGGTTCAGTGCAAAAAAGATTTGGAATTAGAAAAATTTAATTTCAATGGTGATTGTCATGAAGTCGTTTTGTTTCCCTGACAGTAAGATTTGGAAAGGGCGTGAATTGGCCCTTCAATTATACATTATTTGTGTATTTTTGCATTATTAGTATTATACCAGGGAAATGCCAAAGTCGTCGTTGGGACGAGTGAGCGAGCCATGTTTTGTGACCCGGGAACTTTCCCCTTTCCCCCCCCTTAAAAAGGGTAGATTGCCCACCCGTCTCTCCTCTCTAGCCTATATAGAGTGGGCATTATGGCCTTACAGCAGTTAACGTCCCCTTATCCCAAAACTAAACTCAAAACCCTATATTCATATTTAAAATTTTATATATAAAACAAACTTAAAAGAAAGGGTTTCCCGGCCAAACATGGCTCGTTTTACTCTTTTAACTACTTTGGCGTTTCCTATTTTTTTAGCGGGTCCTTTATACCCAAAATGGGGAGTCCAGGGTTCAAACCCCCGGTCGGGTAGGTTTTTTAATTTTCTGATTGTATTAGAAAAAAGTATTGAACTTTAATTTTGGGAAATGATACAATTCTATGGAAAAAAACAGGCAGTAGGGGAAAAACGAGTAAAGATTGCAAGGTTTGCTAATCTCAAGCGGAATTTTTGGGAAACCTTTAGCGTGGAGATTCGTTATACCTTGGTCACATGATGCACCACCCTGAATTCGATCAAAAAAGTGGTTCATGCAAGGATATACACTGAAAATCAGTTCTATAATGAGTGGGTAGACTCTAAATAAAAATTGATTTATTTTTTTATTTATACATTCGTTGGGTTCATGAACAAAAACAATTGTCGTTTAATTTAATTAAAGTGAATTCCACCATTTTCAATTTATTGTTTTTTTCGTGTAAGTTTAAATCGTAACGATTTTTCTGAAAAAGTTTCCCAAAAACCCACAACACCCTTTTAGTGCACGCATCTACGTGCCTAATTAAACATCAATTATAAACCCAAACACACTATAAAAAAATTCTTTAAAATTTTAGTGCAATTAGTCAGCGGTTCAGCCGTTTCTGAACTCACTCACTCGCTCGCTCCTCGCTCGCTCCTCACTCATCACCACTCACTCACTCATCATCATTATAAGGAAAAGGAGAAAGTTTTCTTTTGGGGTTGAATGGTAAGACCAAGTGTACCTGTTATCTGTGGTAAGATCAGAGTCAGCCGCGCTCCCTGTTTAATAATAGACATAAAAGAAAACCCACATCCAAGTTCTTAGATGCACTTAAGTTTTGGGTGGGGGGAGGGTTGTTTTTAGTAAAAAAGGGGTAATAAAATCAATTTACAAAAAATAATTCTTTTGACTTGTACCGAACACCGTTTTTCCAATTTGAACTTGACCTATGTGGGGACTATGTCAGGGGGAAATGGGCGAAGGAGGAAACGAACTGTATAAAAAACCCAAATTAACACTGACCTTTTGTATTTTTTTATCCCCTTTTTGACTTACTCAGAACCGGCAGATACCCTTCCTTTTTTAGTCTTAATTCTTACATGATTACATTCTAAATAGACGTTTTATTGGGGGTCAGACAGAGCCTAGAGCCAGGCATTCCCATAATTTTCTTGCTCTTTTCTTGCATTTTACGACTCTTCTCTAAAAATTTTTAAGGATTTTCAGTACCGTCTTGTGCAATACACACCAGCTATAGTTTTTTTTGTAGATTACAACGTTAAACTTTTCAAATACACTCAAAAAGCATTTGATGCTTTTCTATATATTATTAAAAAAAAACGGGGAAATTTAGTACCCCCAAAATAGTGCGAAGCAATTGAGTCGAAGCATAGGGCGAAAAAAACTTGTGGGGGGGGGGGGGGTGCGAAGCAAGATTTTTTCAACTGACAAAACACGTCAACTTACAATTTTTTAAATACTTTCGGAAAAAACACCATTTTCAAGTTAAAAAAAAAAATCTAGGCCTATATGCCGATGCGCCCAGACTCGAGTAGTTGGGGAGGGAGGGGGGGACAACTTTTCCCGACCCCCAGTAACAGGATACAACTTTTTTTTTTTCCAAGCGAGTTTTATGGGGAATATTGATAGTTCACTCCCCCCCGAAAAAAGCGATAGTTTCACCACTGCGTCAAAGAATGCAAAAAAAAAAATCCCTTGCGCGATTTTGGTGGCGGCCCGGGTTTAAAAAAAAGCTTAAAAAAAAAATTTGGATAAAAAAAAATTTAAAAATTTTGTTAAATCCAGTTAAAGATATGATTTTTTTAAAAATGTCATTTTGTGAGTATTGTGCTATAAAATGTGTAAAAAAATAAGGGGTTTTTAGTTAATTTGAAATAATTTTACATTAACACATAATTTGTGCCTATATATCGACTAAATTTTTCATGAAAATTATGCAATTACGCTCCAACAGAATGTGGTTTTCCATTACAATGTACAGCAAAATTTAAAATGAAAATCATATGCAAATAACCATATATAGAATAGTTGCCTTTAAGCTGCAACGTAGCATTAAAGTAAGGTAAGCGAGGGGGTAAAAAAGACCATAATAAACACGTAAATTTTTGCCCTTTATTTAGGTTAACTTTAAAAAAACGTAGTGCTAATTTTGTCACTCCCTGCATATGTGTTTTACCCCCTGAACATACAAAATTCTAAGTTTAAAAGACGTGTGAATTTTACCTACATTTGAGGGTTTTAAAAATTACAAAAGTAGGGTACACTTAAGTTTAACGCTTACTAAATATCACACTACAGTAGGGTATTATAAGGCCCACATGTAGGGCAGATAAATGGAACGTCGGTGAAAACATAAACCCCCTTTAGGGGCAGAATTTTTAAACCTAAAGGGAAACGGTCAATTATAACTTTGCATAAATAAAGAACATTTTAAAATATTCACGTCACGCAGAAATTTATTTAAAAAAAGGTTTATAAATTTAGGTGAAAACCTATTTACGATACTGTTGTTGGAAAAGTAAGCTCCGATGCAGGTTTTTTTAAAGATTTTCTTTCAGTGTAGAGTTTTATTAAAAAGACAAAAATGAATAAAATAATCGGCTTGGTAAACCAGGGCGGTGTATTGCTAAAAACAAAATTAAAAACTTTGGCAGGGCCCGGACAGGGGAGGTTGAATTATAAGGAAAATGACAACCAAAAAAACTAAACGATCATTGAACTTGAACTCAATTTGCCTTCTGACTGAAACTAGAAACCAGTTTTGTACACCAGCTTCAAAAGTGCTAAACCTGACTTTATCAACATTGTTAGAAATAAAGTATGTGGGTTGAAACATGACGGCAAAAGGGGGAAGCCACAAGCGACGACGACATGAGGATCCAGGGCGCGTCAACCTATTGGGTTGTATAGTGCGCGGCCTTGATTGTTTAAGATAATAAAAAGTAATTTGGGTTTTGTTGTTAAAGTTGTATCACATGAGATTATCTATGTAAATCACAAGAATGAGTATGACTTATGAATTGATACACGAAAATAATATATAGTGTGTGTCAGTGTCTGACGATGGAGACGGACGTATATATATATATATATATATATATATATATATTATATTATTATATATATTATATATATATTAACTACGTGTCAACGGGTATAGGAGGAGGAAAGGGGGCCGGGGTTGTCATCATTTTTGCCATCGTCTTTGTCTGCGTTCGAGATGTCATGGTCGTTGTCTTCGTCAGGAAGGTCGTCAAGGGAAATGGGAGGTGTCCCCGCCGACAATTGCGAGAGCTCGCCTCTTCATTCGGGGAGTAATACACACCCCTCTTACTAGCTGATGTTTGCGAGCTGGACTTTTTTTCTTAAATCGCCTTTTACGATTAGCAGAGCCAAGCTCTGGGCAAATTCTACCCCGGGCCCAGCAGTTAATACTACTTTTTGATTGATTGATTGATTGGATATTGCTTGACGTCTCATATTTATGCAACTTGGCTAATCGAGACGAAGGGAGGGACGTAAGGGATGACGCGGGGCGACCATGGGTGGACAGGCCTGTGTTGGTCAGAACCAGCCACAAGCGTATGGGGAGGGCAGGGGTTCCCTCACGTCGTGGTCGTCTCCGTCTGTGTCATCATCCGTCCGTGTTGTCATTGTCGTCGCCATCGGGTTAAAAATAAATTAAAATAAATTACGACGACGTGCGAAACTAGGGCGCTTCAACCGGTTAGGTTATATTGCACCGCCAATGATACTAAAAGTTGTTGAGATGAGGTAATGGTGTCTTTGATGATTAGATTGTTTTCTAAGTGTATATAAGAAAATAAAATAATGATGATGATAGAAAAAGCAAAACAAAAGTAATTTATAAGAAAGGAAAAGTACATTTAAAAAATGTGTATTATGTGAATTAAATTTTGTTAAATAGATTACTTTGGATGAGGAATTTAGAAAGTTTGTCAGCCGTTATCGTAAAGATTAGAAGTTCCTTCATATGATTGGGAGAATCAAATTGCGTGCCAAGGTATCAATTTGGTTACATGTGCTAGCCATATGATGACGGATAAAGGTTCTTGGTTATTTGGATTAGAAGCCGTAAACCGTTTTAGGTCATAATGCACACACTAGCCTTGTGGATATGGGGGAGGAAGGCCCATGCTGTTCAGAACCAGCCACGGGTAAGGGGAGGAAGGGAGGTTTCTCTTGTCTCGGTCGTCATCGTCTTTGTCATTGTTCGTTGTGTCATTGTCGACGATTGATAGAGTTCGCCTCTTGTTTCGGGGTGTAATATACTTCACTCTTACTATAACTGATGTTTGCGAGGTGGACTTTTTCTCTTGAATCGCCTTGTACGGTTAGCAGAGATATGCTCTGGGCCAAATTCTACTCCGGGCCCAGACGGGGGGGATGGGGGAAGGGTGACAACGACGTAATAAACTAGGGCAACTGAATCCCGTTAGGTCATGCTGTGCTGGCTTGTCTCTGTGATATCGTAAGATTTACAAGTTTACAGTTTAAAAAATCCAAGTTTATTAAATTAAGGGCGTGTCAAATCTTAGGTATGGGGATGTGTAAGGGACAGAACCGTGTGGGAACAAGAACAGCCACGGGTAAGGGGAGGAGGGGGTTCTTATTCGCTCCAGAGGACAGGGACCGTGCTGGACAGAAACCAGGCACGGGTTAAGGGGTGGAAGGGGTTCTTATGTCGCTACAGAGACGGACCCGTGCATAGGATCAGACAGCCACGGGTAAGGGGGGGGAGGGGTTCTTATGCGCTACGAGGGACGGACTCGGCTGTGACAAGAAACAGCAAAGGGTAAGGGGAGAGGGGGTTCTTAGGTCGCTACAGGAGGGGACGGACCCGTGATGGACAGAACCCAGCACGGGTAAGGGGAGGAAGGGGGTTCTTATGTCGCTACCAGAGGGACGGAACCCGTGCTGGGACAGAACCAGCCACGGGTAAGGGGAGGAAGGGGTCTTAGGTCGCTACAGAGGCAGACCGTGCTGACAGAACCATAGCCACGGGTAAGGGGAGGGAAGGGGTTCGTATGCGCTACAGAGGACGGAACCCGATGCGGACAGAACCAGCCACGGGTAAGGGGGGGCTCGGAGGGGGTTCTATGTCGTACAGAGGACGGACCCGTGTGGACAGAACCGCCACGTGGTAGGGGGAGGGAAGGGGGTTCTTATGTCGCTACAGAGGACGGACCCGTGCTGGACAGAACCAAGCCTACGGTAAGGGGAGGAAGGGGGTCTTGATGTCGCCAGAGGAAAGACCCGTGCGGACAGAACCAGCCACGGTAAGGGGAGGAAGGGTGTTCTTATGGCCGCACAGAGAGACGGGACCGTGCGGGACAGAAAACCAGCCACGGGTAAGGGGAGGAAGGGGGTCTTATGTCGCTACAGTAGGAACGGACCCGGCTTGGACGAAACCAGCCACGGGTAAGGGAGGAAGGGGGTTCTTATGAGGTCGGCTACAGAGGACGGACCGTGCTGGACAAGAACCAGCCAACGGTGTTAAGGGGCGAATGGGGTCTCTAGTCGCTACAGAGGGATCGGACCCGTGCTGGACAGACACCAGCCACGGGTAAGGGGGAGGAAGTGGGTTCTTATGTCGCTACAGAGGACCAGACCCGTGCGGACAGAACCGCACGGGTAAGGGGAGGAAAGGGGGTTCTTATGTCGCTACAGAGACGGACCCGTGCTGGACAGAACCAGCCACGGTTAAGGCGAGGAAGGGGGTGTTCTTAGTTCAGATACAGAGGACAGACCCCGGGCTGGACACGAACCAGCCACACGGGTACAGGGAAGGGAAGGGCGGTTCTTATGTCGCTCCAGAGGACGGATCCGTGCTGGACAGAACCAGGCCAAGGGTAAGGGAGGAAGGGGGTTACTTATGTCGCTACAGAGGACGGACCAGTGCTCGACGACTAGAATACCAGTTCTACGGTTGTTAAAGGGGTGGAAGGGGGTCTTATGTCGCTACACACCGCACGCGGAAATGACCGTGCTGGACAGAACCAGTCATAGGGCTAAGCGGGAGGATGGGGTTATTTGGTCGCGACAGAGACGCGACCGTGCTGGGACAGAACCAGTCACGGGGAATGAAAGGGGTTTTTTAAGGATATCAGATAAGTAGCAAATTCCATGAATGGCGATTTGAGAAATGAAAAATACCGATGCACTCAAGACATTGCCCTGAACGTGGTATGAATACAACTTGATAACCTGGTATCCCTCGAACCTTCTTTGCTCCAATATCGCCGTATACGTAGTTAGATTGAGATTCCAGCACAATTTACTGATACATCAATAAATATTAAAACTGTACATTGTGATATAAAACAGTATCTAGTCCATACACGCGTCTTTCTCAGACCTTCTAGTAAACAAACTGAAGACGGTCGCATCATCTGCCAACAAAGTGCACTTTCGCCACCGCCTTGGTGACGGAAAGTTTCAAGATTCCTACGCCAGTCGTAGTGCACATCCTGCGCAATCTATTCTACTAGAGTGATGTAGTTCTGTTATTAACTACAAGGCCGTGATTTCACACTAGGAAGCGCTCGCAAACGCTTTTCCAGGCGCGTTGTTGTTTTCGGATGAGCGTTAATTGTTTAGGGGTTGTGTTTCACTGAAAATGCATGAAAAGCCCAGCAATGTGGCATTATATTGTTTTAATTGTTGTTAAGTTTACTTTTATTTATTAAACTACATAAATTTATTTTATAAAATACATAAAATACAAAAATACAAAAACAAAATTCAACAAATACAAACAAAAACACATTAATTTAGTTATATTTTGCTGGGAAAGATGGCTTACCGGTACGTATATTATGTTATCTAGGAGCTGTTAGAGTGTAATTCGTAACCCACACAATTAAGTCAATTGTAAGAAGCCTAGATAACGGTATAAAGGGCCCAGTGAATTCATGTTTTAAGAAATAACGTACCTTTAGTCTATGATCTCAAATGTACCAAAAACAACCAAATAAACAGTAAATGCTATTTAATCTATCTAAAACTTTATTCTCGCACATTTGTTAACATTTTTGTCTACTCTTCTACAGTTTTTAAGTAAAAGGATCATTTCTTTTTTAATGTGCATCACAAGTCTATTTGAAAATTCACTAGCCACTTTTTTGATGAGATTTATATTTTTTTAATGGAATTATAGATTTGATACAAAAAACATACAATTTTCAAACCCAACTGCTAAAGGAAAAAAAACTCATATTTAAAAACAAAACAAAAATTATAAAATCTGTTTAGGAATGTGAGAGTGATTGTCTTTTAATCTAAAACAACCTTTCACTTTTATAAAAAAATGAAAATTGTAAAATGCCTTCGCATTATCGCAGCATCATATCAATCGTTTTAAATGCTATTATTACGAGAAAATAATTGTTTTGATTGCGCTAAATTCAAACAAATATATATAATTGATGAGTCGTAGCGAGAGTAGCGAGCGAAGCGAAGATTCCATTTAACTACGCTGGAGGAAAAAAATCCGGAATGTTTTTTTTTTTTTTTCTTTTTTTTTTTATTTCTGTATTTTTGTGTGTTTGTTAACACGATTCCGGCCTAAACGATACTCCGATTGCGATGAAATTTTATGGAGATCCTTCGAAATCTCACTAAACTTAGAACTGCACGTTTTGCGCGCAAGCGGGAAATTTTTCTCATAAAAAAACGCAATTTTACGGATTTTTTTCGATTTTTAAAAAATTTCTTCGCTTATAACACCTACATGCTTTATCGAGTTGTAAATGGATTTTTTACAGAACCTTAATTTTTAGTGAATTAAGATATTTTGTGAAATTTGAGCGTGATATCGAAAATTATTTCTCATGAAAATCAAAATTTTAACGGGTTTTTTCTCTTTTCTAAAAAATTCTTTGACTATATAAACACCTACTGCTTTATCGTTTTGTAATGATTTTTTAACAGAACCTTATTTCGTGAAATTTAATATATTTCGTGTAAATTGTGAGCGCAACGAATAATATTTCTTATAACAAATTGCAATATTTACGATTTTTTTATTTTAAAAAATTACGATTAATAAAAAAATTAAGTTAATTTTTTATTTTATTTTATTTAATTAATTTAATAAAAAAATCTTCGAGTCATAAGTAATGATTTTTTCACAGAACAACAGAAAATCCGCCGTAACACAGGTAATCTCAATGACCATATACGCTCATCCAACAAACGACGGCGGGACTAAGCGTTTTCCTAGTTCATAAAATAGGTTCTGTGAAAAAAAATGATTACAAATCCCGATTAAGCATGTAGGGCGGGATAAGGCGAAGAGATTTAAAAAAAATCGAAAAAATCGAAAAATGCGATTTAATGAGAAATTATTTACGATTGCGCTCTCCAAAAAAGTTTGGCAGTTCTAACTGAAAGATTTCGAGGTCTCCAGAAAAATTTCATCGCATTTGGAGGTCGGTTTAGCCGGAATCGTGTTAACAAACCAGACAAAAATTACAAAAAGAAAAGAAAAAAAAACATCCGTTTTTTTTCTCAGGTGTTAGTTAATGGAATCTTCTCTTCGCTCGCTAGCTCATCCAATAAGTAGTCTTTTTAAATTTATATTTGTATCGATCTTTGTATCGTCGTCGTCTTGTTTATTCCAGTCAGACGGACGAAATTACGCGGGTGAAACACTGAGTGGCGCTTCAACCGGTTAGGTCATTTGCGCTGCTGTCGAATGGAAAGTTAGAGATTAGTTAATGCAGGTATGTATGTGATAGATTGTTTTGTGTTATATAATAAATGAGAAATTTTAGCAAGATTGTCGCCATTATTATAAGATTGGGGAGATTCCAAATTGCTTTGGACGCAATGCATCACATTTGGTTTCATTCTGTAGCATATCGAGTTACGGTTAAGGTTAAATCACAAGTACATGTACACATGTAATATACCTATGTGGAATTATCACAAGAGATGGACCGTGAGGAAAGTAGGTGCGCTGCGACTGGTCGGAATCCAATGCACTGTCTGTAATATTGCAAGTAAATAAATCGGTTTGTTATTTGTTAATGAGTATCTTGTTTGAAGTTTTGAAAGAATAGAAAGTGATAGAGGTGTTGGTTTGATTAGAGAGTAGATATAACAAAAGAAAAATTATTTGTGTTAAGCTTTTAAAATAAACGTATAGTTTTTTGGGGGGAGGCACTTCAACCGAATAATTCATATGCGGGACACATGAGATACTCGTTAGTCAATGAAATGACGTTTTGGAATTTTTATAAATAGTTTATTTTGGATCAAGACCCGTCAACCGTTAAGGTTCATAATGCGTCACTCTAACCTATAGGGTGGGGGGGGGAGAAAGGGGTCACCCATGCTGGTCAGAACCAGCTACGATAAGGGGAGGAAAAGGGTTCTCACGTTGCGGCCGTCATTGATTCGTCATCGATTGTCGGTTTGTCATTGTCGTTCACTCGTCGTCGAGGGGTCGTCAGGGAAGGGGTGCAAGTTCCTCGGACAGCAACCGATGCCAGAGTCGCCTCTAGTTTCGGGAGCTAATTGGATGAGCGTATGCGGCGAAGCGAGTGAAGCGAAGACTTCAATTTCACTGACCCCCAAAAAATTTAGCTCGGCGGGTTTTTTTTTTTTTCTTTTTGTTTTTTTTTTGTTTTTTGTTTTTTTTGTATTTTGTCTTGTTGTTCGCTCTGCCACCGGGCAAAACGGCATATGCGATCTTGATGAAAAGTTGACAGACCTCGAAATCTCTTACTTAGACTTCGCGACGTTTTGGGTGTACATCGAAGAAATATTCTCATTAATACTTACTTTTACGATGTTTTTACGATTTTAGTGCGATATTGGCGTGACATTGGGCCGATCTGACCAAAGGGTGGGGCACAACGTCATATTTCACATGGACATAATGTAATGGTGATGTATTGTTTTAAAGAAAAAGTTGAAACAGTTATCCACAAAATCTATGGAAATAAAAGTTTAATAAGTTTTTTTGATATTTTGTGCGATTATTTTCGTGACATTCATGGGCCGATCTGACCAAAACGGGTGGATGGGGCGTACAACGTTTCATATTTCACATGCACATTAGGGAATGTTGATGTTTATACATTTTTTGAAAGAAAAAGTTGAAAAAGTTAAGCCAGAAATCTATTAGAAATAAAGCTATTCATATA
>JAMZAV010013763.1:0-14986 GCA_024449915.1 Sweltsa coloradensis | reverse complement strand
CTGCCTAGTGCCCTATTCAATAGAGAAGGGGAGGAAAAACCCGGTACCGGCAACGTAGCCTACTCCTTTCGAAAAGTACCAAGGGACCAACGGCTTAACGTCCCATCCGAAGGACGGTGTAACTTTGACAGTCATATAGGTTCCTCCACAAACCCGGACTGCCGAGCAGACGACGTCAAGGAGAACTAAGCCGTCACACAAAGCTTTCGAACCCTAGTCTGCTCTACGCGTTTCCAAGCAAAGATAGATGGCAGCACTAAAACGCAACATGTCGGACCGATCGGTGATAGAGGCGAGCTGCTTACGGCGGGCGCTGTATATTCAGTTTGGTTCAACTTGATTTTTTGTTACATTTCTGATCATTTGCGAAAACATAGTTAATTATGTCATATTGTCCGCGTATTTTATTAGTAAAATTCGTAAGTTTTGGGGATCGGCTTCATTAAAAACGGGAATTTAATGGCATTTTAAATTACAACAAATAAGTGAGATTATTTGATGATATTAGCTCGAAATCGAAAAGAACAAACCACACTGTTAAACTTTTAAATATCAGTACAGAAACAAGTGTATCAAAAATGTTGAATGATGAAGATCGATGATATTTTGCCAAGAAAATGTTGCCCACCAATACTAATAATTTCAATTTTTCTTGATATCTAAAAATCAAAAGAGCTTCTAGCAAATTATAGCCCTCACTTTTTTTGCACATTTTTTTCATCGTTTTACAATGTAAACGCAATCGGAGTAGGCCTATATATATTTTTCTACTATACACTTAGGAATACTGTTTTTTTTAATATACATTTTATTAAAAGTAGGCCTATTGAATAGCTGATGGCCTATTTTTAAATTGTTTTGTATGCCAATAATGGCATGACGCGTCATTTTGCAGACAGCTTTAAAATCTTGTAGGTCATATCATTATACTTATTCTATTGTTATAATATAAATCGTATTTATTATGATATTATGTATAATATCATGTAACAAATGAACAATGACGGTAAACGGTATATGTAGGCCTACATTAAATATATTAGATAAAAAGTATTTGGGACTTGTGCATATAAGCCCCAATACAATCATTATTATTTTTGTTATTGTTTTGTTATTATTATTATGACATTATTCATATTAAATTATCATAATAAAACTAAAGAAGTATATCTCAATTAAAAGTGCCATGAGAAGCGAGCGATACTGTATGTGTGTGTTTACTATGAGTTGTGAACATTCTTGACGGTTTGAATTTGATTTAGTACTATCGTACCCTGTTAGCCTATATTTAGTATACAGCCTATAAATACCAACGATTTATTATGATATTACAATTAGAGAATTGTTATATGGATACAAATACCATCCTCGGTGTCTCATGGGTGCATGGGGCGCAGGTCTGAATATAGTAATATCATTCTGGTGGACATGGTCTCGAATCCCGCATATTGGAGAGCGATTTTATCATTTTGGTGCACCCCCATGCTTTTGATTATCATCAATTTACAACATTTTGGGAGAGCAACGACAATGTACCTGTGATTGTACATATTCATAAATGGACAAACACGGAATGACATGTGTTCTTCAGGTAAGCACATAGCGCGCTCCTCCGACTATCACTGATCGGACAGTTGCATTTTTCGCCACCAGGTAGCAACCCCTTTGCTTGGAAACGCGTATACGTGTGTTTCAGGGTTAAGCGGTCACCCACTCAACCCCTGACCACACCCGATGTTGTTTAACTTCAGTGTTCGAATGAGAACTGGTTAAACGACCGCGGCTAAATCGCTGGCTAATACTCCCCAAAATTAAAGCCGTCTGGGCCCGGGGTAGAATTGGCCCAGAGAATGGCTCTTCTCATCGTACAAGACGATTAAATGGAAAAGTCCACCTCGCAAACATCAGCTGTAAAGGGAGTATCTTACTCCACAAAACAGAGGTGATTTTGGCAATCATCGTCGGGGATCCCTCCCCTTCCCTTGAGACATCCCCTACGTGATGAGAATTTACCCTCAAAACGATGAAAAAGGAGAGGAGCAACGGAGAAAACCCTGCCTCCCCTTCCCGTGGTTGATCTAAACCCAGCTCCCCTTTCCCCTCCCCCTTTTTAAAAAAAACCCCTTTTTTTAAAACCCCCCTAGAGATTCTTAGACCCCGGTTGTTTTTAAACCAAACCTTTTTTATCCCCCGCCCCCCCCTTTTAAATCCCCTTTTTTTTTAACCCCCAAGCAAACCTATCCCCCACCCCACCCCGCTTTAAGCCCCCCCTTTTACATAAAAACAACTATAAAAATAAAAATTTTCCCCCCCCCCCCGGGGGGGTTTTACCCCCCGGAAAAATAAACCGACCGGGAAAATGCCCCCGGGGTTGCCCCCCCCTTCCCCTCCCCGGGCGTCTGAAAAGGGGCTCCCCCCTAGGAGGGGAGTGAAAAACCCCCTTCCCCTCCCTTTCCCCTTGGGGAAAAAAAATTCCCTCCCCCCCCCTAGGGGGGGGGGGCAATAAAACCCAACGGGGCCCGCAAACAAAAACGAAAAAAAAAAAAAAAAGGGGGAAACCCCCCCCGGGGGAAAAAAATGCCCCCGAAAAACCCCCCCCCAAAAAACAAAAAAAACCAAAAACCCCACCCCCATTTTCCCCTCGCCCCTGGCCCCCCGGGTTCCCCGCCCTGGGCCCCCCCGCCCGACCCGGCCAATCCCCCCCGACCCCGCCCCGGGCCCACCCCCCCCCTGCCCCCCAACCTTCCCCCCCCGCCCCCCGCACCCCTTTTCCCCCCTTTTTAAAAAAAGTTTTTTAAAAAAATTTTTTAAACCAATAACCTAATTACGGCCAAAAAAATGACCCCCCGGTTGGGCCTTTAAAGGGCCCGGCGGGGTTGAAATGCAAGCGTTTCAATGAAAAAGTCCCTGAAACATCACTAGTAAGGGGGGAGTTTTATGACCTCCCCAAAAACTGGAGGCGAGCTCGGCCCGTCGTCGTCGAGACAACCCCCCCTTCCCCTAACGACCACCCGACGGCGATGACGAAAATGACAAAACGAACGACGACAAAGACAATTTTCCATGGGGAGATGCTTATCTGTACTCTCCATTTTTTTTAATTAAACATGTAAAATTTTTGTACCCGTGGCTGGTTTGACCCGCATGGGACCCCCTCCCCCCCCCCGGCTGAGTGGTCATTATACTTTAACGTTGACGCGTCCTAACCAATAAATTTAAAAAAAATGACGATCGGGGTTTTTAGAAACCCCCCCGTCCTCTTTCCCATGGCGGTTCAAACCAACATGAGCCCTTCCCCCAGGCTGAGTGGTGTATTATGACCTATCGGTTTAGCGCTCCTCCTACCGTGATGGTTATGACCAGCATGGGTTTTCCCCCTATATCCCTTAGGTAGAGTGGCCTTTTAGACCTACTTTTTTTTTTTTATATACCCATTTTATTCAGTTAAAAAAACGATTTTAAAAGGGACTGTGGGCCACAAAAAAAACAATCCTGCCCAATCTCCAGTGGCAATAAAAAACAAAATTTTGGTTGAGCGCCTTGGATCAACATAAACCAAAATAAATTATAAAAATTTATAAATACACCTCATTTTTTTTTTGATAAGTACTCTACCCCAAACTAAATTTTTAAAATTTTTAAACTTAGAAACCATTTTAAAAGAAGAAACCAAACCATCAGCGAACCCGCTCTCACGTTAAAAGCGCCTTTTTTCTCATGTCAAATGAGCTTTGTAAGCGACACTTTGGTCCGGAAAATCCCCCTTTAAAACCGTCGAGAACGGCTTCCTAAAAGAAATTGTTTCCCAGGATATACTCAGGGGCGTCTGTATTCGACTTTTTTTGCGAGTCTGCTTGGGTAAGTCGATCGTTAGCCCGGGAAATCACGTGATGAATTTTGGGTTTGAAATGTCACAATAGGCATCGGTCGTCATTGGTTGCACCCGAGCGTATCGCCCAAAATGTGCTTGTGAGCCTACTTGCCACTTTAAGATGGCGAATGCGAAGAAGTGAAATGCAAAAGGATTGTTTAATTAAATTTAAAATTTTTCCTAATTTATATTTAATAAAAATTTTTTTTTTACCCCGTTTGAAAAATTTCAGTGTCAGGAATTAAACAACTAAATGCATGTTTTAGGCCGAGGCCCTAGGGCATAGTTAGGGAAAGGTGGGCCCAGGCCTGGTTTTTTTTGGGTTTGCCTAACCTAGGCCTAGCCAGCCAAAAAGTAGCATTTTGAATGTTTTTTGATAAAGTTTTATGTTTTTAAATTTATTTTAATTCTTGACCGACCAACGAGGTTTTTCAGGTCTAGACCCCATGCAAGCCAAAAACGAGAGATACAACGCACATGGACTAACAAACACAAGAAAGTTTGTTTGTTTCACTGCCTCCTAGATGTTCGTCGTGGCTCCTCAAGGTCCACTGGATTTCCGCTAGGCTTCGCTGCCGCGCACAGGCCGCGGCTTCGTAAGACCTCCGCTAGCAGTAGATACAGGGGACCTTGGTGGCTCCTCGGGAGCCACGAGGAACATCTAGGAGGCAGTGGTTTGTTACTTGTTTAAAAAAAGACTCAAGCTACCGCCTTCTCGTGGGTGGGTTTTGAGAGCGACTTAAAAACGAATGTCCGTTAAGTAGCAGTAATCCTGTCAAATAAGATCGTATATTGACGTTTGGAGGAAAAAATTGCAATGTCGCTGAATTTTTGCAGAGAACTTCCTTAAATGATACTTATCAACATACTAAAACTCCCCTACAATCGACTGGAGCTTCGGCCGCCATATTGGAAAATGGCAGCCAAAAAGGTGTTTGTTATCAAAAAATCTCCAATTGGTTTGAGATAGACAAAATATCTCAATGGCAACAATATTGCCCATTTAATTCCCTACAAAACAGGTGTCTTTTATAGTTTTGACAGGGACAACGGTTACGTCACAAATTCGGGGTTTATATGTTGCTCATTGGAGTACCAGCTTTTTTCCCAAAATTTTTCACGCCCAGCATCAAACAATGCCCGGTAAATCCGTAAGAAATCGATTTAAATACAAAAGGACTTTTGTACGGGTTCATGAAAGCTTACATTAGTATTTTAAAAAATCAGGTCTGCGAAATCGAATTATTTTGCATTTACCCGGGATTTTTTTTTTTTCTATTTTTGGGCATTTCCTCAAAAATGCGATATTTGACTGTCCATTATTTAGCACTTGATTTTGAGGCAAAATTCTTTGTACGCACATTGAAATGACCTAAATAACGATACGATTACAGCTAAAGTTTAAATCCAATATGGCTGCTAATTCCTTATATCCACAACATCAAAGTGAATTATGTAACAAAAAGAGTGTAAAAACAGCACGAAAACAGTATTCATATTGTGAATATAAGGAATAAGCAGCCATATTGGATTTAAACTTTGGTTGTAATCGGATCATTATTTAAGTCATTTCAATGTGCGTAGAAAGAATTTTTCCTCAAATGCTATTTAGTGCTTAATAATGCACAGTAGAATATGGCATTTTTTAGGAAATGCCAACATTGGAAAAATCCAAATTCCGGGTATATGCAAAATCCGATTTTGCAGAACTGATTTTTAAAATACTAATGGAAGCTTTCATGAACCCCGTACAAAAGTCCTTTTGTATTTAAATCGATTTCTTACGGATTTACCGGGCATTGTTTGATGCTGGGCGTGAAAATTTGGAAATAAGCTGGTACTCCAATAAGCAACAGATAAACCACGATTTTGTGACGTAACCGTTGCCCCTACCAAAACTATAGAAGACACCTGTTTTGTAGGGAATTGAATGGGGAATATTTTTGCCATTGAGATATTTTGTCTATCTCAAACCAATTTGGAGATATTCGATAACAAACACCTTTTGGCCGCCATTTTAGCTCCAGTCCGATTGTAAGGGAGTTTTAGTATGTTGATAAGTATCATTTAAGGAAGGTCTCTGCAAAATTCAGCGACATCGCAATTTTTTCCTCCAAAAATTCTTATTTGACAGGATTACAGTGGGAAGCCATGATAAGCAGGTTTTGAGTAGTTTTGACAAAATCATTAAGTAGGCGAGGTGTAAGCAGGCTAGCACAGAGCAGGCAAGTTTTTAGCAGGGTAGCAGTCGAAAAATTATTACAGAAAGTACCCTCAGTTTTCCTTTCTTTACCCGTGACTGGTTCTGACCAAGGAGGTTCTACATAGTAAGTTCTACTACGTAGAACCTCCTTGGTTCTGACCAGCATGGACCCTCCTCCCCATATCCCCTAGACTAGAGTGGCGCACTATGATCTAACGGTTGACGCGCATTTAAACGTAATGGGTAAGTTCATTGTGACGACTGGAAGAACTTCGTTATCACAATGAAATAAGAATGGGAACATTACGATTCGAGCCGAGAATGTGCCTTAGTCCTTTCAAACTACGCCTACATCATGCCGACCAATTGGTGACTACCACTTCCACTTCAACCGATTGATACATCGAGTTTTTCGCAGTATTAACTGCTTCTCACTACATGCCGACCAATGGGGTGACTACCATCGGCGGCCGCCATGTTAAAATAACGGCACTGAAACAGCTGGTATTATATTTAATAGATTGATAATAACTCTTATATTAATATGAGAATGAATAATAAATTGTGAAATGTAACCCTGGTCTACACCAGAGCCGATTATTCTATTCGACCTTTGTCGTTTTGATAAAAACTCTACTTGCGATAGTGTATTCAAAATTAACTTTAGAGAGATTTGCCATGAACATCAAAGGTTTACTTTGGTATTCACAGATGGCTCCAAAATTGACAACAAGGTTGGAAGTGCTTTTTATTGCTCCACCTTAACTGAACGTTTCAGGCTAAGCGACGTGTGTTCAGTTTTCACTGCAGAGTTATTTGCCATCCGTGAAGCTCTTAAATACATTCTACGCTGTCGTTGTGGAGAATACCTTTTGTGTTCAGATAGTTTAAGTTCACTTCAAGCTATAGAACTCATGTATTCAAGTCATCATTTGGTACAAGATATCCAATTCTATTTAGAAAAACTAACCTCTAAGGGTTATATAATAGAGTTTTGCTGGATACCTGGACACGTGGGCATAGAGGGAAATGAACACGCTGATCGGGCTGCTAAGGAAGCTTCCCAGCGTCGCGACGTTGATTTCAATCTAGTTCCCGTTCCAGATGTCAAGAGTGGATTCAAGCAAAGATTGTTGGATTTGCGACAAGCATCTTGGGATGTGTTGCAAAATAACAAATTGCGTAGTGTGATGCCCACATTGGCTAACAAAATTCGTCCACCTACGTCTCGACTCTCACGTAGAGAAGAGGTGGTATTGTCTAGACTTCGTATAGGGCACACACGCCTAACACACGGATATCTCTTAACCAGAGAAAAGGTTATTCCCATATGTGGCACATGTGATGTACCTTTAACCGTACATCATATGCTAGCAGAATGTACCAAATATGATGCCTTGCGCATGCAATTTGATCTCTCCCAATCATATGAAGAACTTCTATCATATGATAACGGCGACAAACTCTCTAAATTTCTCATTCAAAGTAATTTATTTAACAAACTCTAAGTAACTTCATACACATTTCTTTCTTTTCTTTTTTCATTACATACATAACTTTTTTTTGCTATTACTTTCTTCATTTCATTATTTGTTATTTATACATTAGAAAACAATCAATCTCAAAATACTGCATAAATCTTCTAATTACTTTATCACAGGCGGCGCAATATGACTAACGGTTGAAGCGCCCTAGTTTCTCACGCGTCGTCGTTGTTTGGAATGTCAACTAAATGATCTTGAATTACGACGACCTTGCTTTGGGTTCGAGGCACACGACCACATTAACGTTCAAAGTGGCACGGTTTGATAAGCATGCTGCCCTAACATTTCATACCTCCTGTTAACAGTGTGTGGTAATTAACCTGCTGTCTTATTTATACACTCGATAGAGCCCCATCCTCAGGAAATACAGCTGGATTGGTAGCTTTCCTTTGATTCTTTGAAACAGGAACTGTACAATAATTACAAACATCCTTTAAGATATCGCTATTTTTTTTTAGTCAACATTCAATGTGTATTTCATCTGTTTCGCATTCGTGTATTGTAGACCAGTTATTAACCACTTATATAAGAGGCATCTCTATAACAACATCGCTTCCACGATACAATAATAACAATCGCATCCAAGCAACGATACAAAGAGGCGGACATCCTTGCAATCTCCGTCAATGAGTTATGTAACATCACTTATATGACAATATAAATCTTAGCATCCGCATTGCAAGAGCCTTGTTTTTTACCCCGTCTGGGCCCCGGGAAGAATTGGCCAAAGAGCTGGTTTTGAATCGAAAAGTTGATTCAAGAGAAATTTCCCGCCTCGCAATATCAGCTAGTAAGAGCGGAATATATTACCCACTGAAAACTAGGGGAAAAAAGCTCTAGCAATCGTCGTCGGGGACCTGGCCCCCCCCCTTCCCTTGAACAACCCCCCGACGACGATGACAATGACAAAAGAAGATGGACAAAGACGATGATGACAGGGGACGTTGTGAACCCCCTTTTCCCCCCCTTACCCGTGGCTGGTTCTTACCAACATGGGACCCTCCTCTCCATATCTCTTGGGCTAGAGTGGTGCATTTTGACCTAACGGTTGACGCGTCCTTACACCCAAATAAAAAAAAAAAAAAAAACTTAAACTAAAAAAGCAATAAAAAAAAATTAAAAAATAAACAAACATCACAGTTCCTCGAAAAACTTAGAATTGGATCATTAAAATTTCAATGTTTGCAAGAAACTGTATTTTTTCTATTTGTTTACTTTTAGAGTGCTGTTGTTGTTTAATTGAGATTCGATTCACCAATCCCTTGAAAATGGAAACATGTCTTTCCGAAAGGCTGGGAATAAATATCGAGTTTCATAAACAATATTGCTGAAATTTTTCGTAAAGCCATAACATGTTTATATATTTGTGTCATTTAAGTTTTTATATGTTCTATCATAGTAGAACACTACGTCGCCAGTATGATGAATATTTTTTGCCGTTAAAACGCCACTTTTGTAACTGATACCTTGCTTATGTACGATTATAGTTTCTGATGCATTAACACTGTGGAAGTAGAAGTATTGGATAATGATTTATTTATTCTGAATAACTAGATATTTAAAATAGAAATTTATTTAGTGACATTTGAATCAGACCCAAACTTTTATTTAATACATCCAATTATTATTTTGTCAACAAAGGCATCCACAGAAACATGCCAATTAATATTATTAACTACAATTCAAAAATTAAAAAAGTCCGCCCCAACCGGGATTACAATTACACCTACGTGAGTGTCTTCCGACTAACCAAATCGAGAAATGCCAATTATTATTTATTTTCACGCAATAAAACTTCGTTCTTTAATTTTTGTTTTGTTATGTTGTCCTCCTTTGTAATTCTGTGATGTTCTTCTTTGTAAATCAGTGTTGTTCTCCTTTGTAAATCAGTTTTTTAACTGAATAGGATAGACGTTATATAATAATTTAAAAAATCAGAAACAACATAATACATAAATTTTATTGAAAATAATGTAAATAGAATAGATGAATACCAAAGTAACATATTTTGACATTTTACAGAAGGAAATAGTAAATAAAAAAAACAATATGAAAAGATTAGGGAACAAAAATAGGGGTTTATCAGCCCAAGAAGAAATTATTATTTTATTGTTTTTATTCTTTGTACATTAAACACACTGAGTCGAAATTGGAAAGTTAGCTTTTATTGCAACGACAAAAATGTCGAGTCCTTACATGTATCGATCTTTACATCACTTGTATTATCTAGCTAAAATAAGTCATTTAAAGATTTTGAAGTTTTCTAAAAGGCCTTCAAAGTTCTAACACATATTTCTTTCTTATTGTTTTGTTGTTTCGGTCGTGGCCGATTATACGTCACCATCCTAGCATTTGCTCTTAGGACTGTGGAAAACCACGAAAACCACGTCAGGATGGAAGCTGTCATAGGGGTAAATCAGTTAGATGTGGAATTGTGAGATAAATGTTGTTGATTACATCTGGCTAATTCAGAACATCCTTCTTGAGGGCACAATGGATCCTAAGCAGTAAACCAACTCCTGTTCATCATATGCCCGAAGCTCGCAACGAAGTTGCCTCTATAAAGATTTGCTCCTAAAAGTACCCCGTGCAAATCGTAGTCGAAGTGTGAAGTGAGGTTTTGCTTTAAACAAATGAAGCTTATAGAAAGGAATTAAGGACTATTAAGCTACAAGAACATCATGACCACACATAAACAAAATCTTGTAAAAATACAGCCAAACCTTACACACTCAAAAGAAATGAGATCTAAAAAAAAAGGGCCCAAACTCATCTACCCTTCCACATTTGCGCATCTTAATTCATAAACGTACAGTGTCCCGTAAAAATATTTTTAGAAAAGCTTGGCAAAATAGAATTGCAAACTAGTATTAATTTAAACGTAATGGTCATGCAAATTTTATTTTGCCAAGCTACTAGGATGTTGTTGGCAACACAATATTTTTGAATTAAGAATGCGCAAATGTGGAAGGGTAGATGAGCTTGGGCCCTTGTTTAGATCTAATTTTTTTTGAGTGTGTAAGGTTTGGCTGTATTTTTACAAGATTTTGTTGTGTGGGATCTCATTACTTTTTCAAGTTCCATTGCAAAATTTAAATTTTTAAAATATAATAATTTTATCCCAAAATCGAATTAATTGCTGTGGTATAACCAATTAACAATGTAATTTAAATATCTAGTGGCCTAAAGACTTGCTTCTTGTAAAAAAATGAGGCAATCATTGTCAAGTAACTATAGTTACTTGTTGATTGTATGCCTGTATAAGGCTAAATTACAAACCATTATTTAGAAAGCCTTCCAGCAAACTTTTTAAGTTTTTCTTTCAAAAGGAACTACATCACTATTACCTTAATGTACATGTTAAAATATGAACGTTGTTTGCCCCACCCGTTTTGGTTTAGAATCGCTGGGCAATTGAAAAATGACGAATTAGACAGAAATCAGAAGTCAGTAGTCAGAAGTCAGAAGTCAGTGTCAGTAGAAGTAGTAGTAGTAACTAACATCCTTTAAAACTGGTTAAGACGCCTGTCTGGAATGCGGGAGATCCGTGGTTCGATTCCCGGTTGGGGCGGAACTTTTTGAATTCGGAATTGTAGTAAATAATAACAATTACACCACGGGAGTGTTTTCCCACCAACCAAATCGGGGGAAATAAAATCCCTGAGTTTATTTTTAGCATGTTTCAAGTCATTTTTTCACCAAGAAGGAATGTTCGTTTCACCAAACCAAATTTGGCATGTGTTTTCAGGAACCCAAATCCCCGTGATTTTGATAGTTTTTTAAAATTCACATCACGTTTCCTGACGGTTGGGTGACTCCTGGAAATCACCCCAACATAGGCCTTGCTGTATAAGGTGCCTGAGTGTGTAGCGCACCGCGGCTTGGCTGCGGCGCCCTAACGGGCACTAGATCAAATTTTTTTTTAAGACAAATCATATGACATTTTTCACTGCTGTAAAAATGTTATATTTTTCCGATTCAGTTAATAAGCCCCGGTTTTTATCAAGGGTTTTTAAAAGTAAAAATTAATATTTCAACAACTAGCAGCAGTATTTTTTCAAACCCCTAGTTGTCAATGGAAGACTGAAGACTTCAATTTCACTGACCCCCCCCCCCCCCCCCCCAAAAAAGAAAAGCTCAGGGTCTTTCCACCTTTTTTTCTGTCTGTTTGTTCGGGCTCTACCGGGCAAAGGCATATGCGATCTTTTTGAAAATTAAAGGGGACCTTCGAAATCTCTGAATTTAGACTTGCCCGTTTTGGGTACAACGAAGGAAAAATGTTTCTCAGGAAAAAACTAATAGGAACGTTTTAAATTATTAAAATTAGATAGTAAGATTTTGGAATTTGTAGAAATACATATTTTATAGAAATCGTTTCTTTTACGATTTTTATTTTTAATACGATATTTTTGTGATTTTGTTTGGGTGATTTTGACCAAACGGGTGGGGCTTCAACGTTCTCATTCTACATGGACATAATGATTCTTAAACGAGTGAGCGCAGCGAACAAAAGTGGTCTCCATTAACTCAAACGGCGCTCATTCTGTGAGTCTGTGAGTACATTAAAAAATCAGCCGAATCGCTAAACAGATTGGCTTGAAAAAAAAAAACAATTCATCCCGTCTGGGCCCGGGGTAAAAAGGGTAAAAAGGCGATTCAAGAGAAAAAGTCCACCTCGCAAACATCAGCTGGTAAGAGCGGAGTATCTTACTCACGAAAATAGAGGCGAGCTCTGGCAATCGTAGTCGGGGCCCTTTGCCCCTTCCCCTGACGACCCCCCGGCGACGATGACAAGGGACAAAGACGATGACGACCGCGACGTGAGAAACCCCCCTTCCTCCCCTTACCCGTGGCTGGTTCTGACCAGCATGGGCCCCTCCCCCCCACCCCCCCTTAGGCTAGAGTGGTGCATTATGACCTAACGGTTGACGCATCCTTAATCCAAATTAAAAATAACAAAAAAACATCCGGTACGAATAAACTGAGAACTAATAACAAAATCAGCTAGATCCATTGCGATTTAAACCTACAAGAAATACAAATGTGATATTTTTAAATATCGATGGCATTTGTTTTGATTTTTCATGTGTAAAAGGGACCACAGCCTGCGATCTAAAAACAACTATGAAAGTCGCTCGCTATCAGTTAAATATCTCAAAGTCGGTTTCTTTTTCATTTGGATTTGTTGCTAGTACCCTATGTCATTCTCTAAAGCTCTCTTAGCTGTCATTATTCTTGTTTGATTTATCAACTAATCAATAATGCTCGCCATCCACAAGAAACAGTGCAATATCGCAGTATTACGCCGTATAAAATTATAATAAAAATCGTTGTCTAGACCACCTATTCTTTATTCCAACCTACGCCATGAATTCTACATAGGCCTATCGATGGTGAAGATCCAATACCTTCTATCTGCCAAAAAGCAAATTGTTCAGGAGAGCATTAAAACTGATTTTAAAAAAAGTAACTTAGTTGGCGGTGGCAGATAGGAGATATTGATGTAAGGTATGTACTAATGTCTCTTTTGGAGATGTTTAAGCATTGTTAGATAGGAGCTATTAGCACCAAACAATTATAGACACCAACATCTCATTTTGGCAGAAAATGGCAGATAGAAGGTATTGGTTCTTCACCATCGATATATGCCTAGGTGTTCGCTTTACGTAGACCTAAGCCGGGCATGGTCGGGCATTAGGCACAGAGCATGGCTCTGCTAATCGTAAAAGACGTGGAAAAAGAACGAAGTCCATCTCGCAAACATCAGCTGAAAAATATAAAAGAGAAGTATATATTACTCCCCGAATAGATGCGACCTCTGGCAGTAGTTGTCGGGGACCTCGCCCTCTTCCCTGACGACCTCCTTGACGACGACGACCATGATAACACGAACGATGCCAGAAACAACCTAACGACCACGACGTGAGAACTCCCCTTTTCTTTCACCTACCCGTGGCAGGTTCTGACCATGCATAGGATTTTCCTTCCTTTATCACTTAGACTAGAGTGGCGCATTATAACCGAACGGTTGACGCGCCCTGAAACCAAATAAACCAAAACCCATTTTCTCTTTTCGTCTATACCCTGTCTGGGCCCGGGGTAGAATTGGCCCAGAGCATGGCTCTGCTAATCATAAAAGGCGATTCAAGAGAAAAAGTTCCACCTCGCAAACATCATCTAGTATGAAGGGTAGTAATTTACTCTCCGAAAAAAGGGCGAAACTTGGCAATCGTCGTCGGGGACCTTGCCCCCTTCCCTTGACGACTCCCCGGCGATGATGACAGTGACACAACGAACGATGACAACGACGATGACGACCGCGGGCGTGAGAAAACCCCTTTCTCCCCTTACCGGGCTGGTTCTGACCAGCATAGGCCCCACCTCCACCCCCCCCCCCCTTAGGCTAGAGTGGTGCATTATGACTTTACGGTTAACGCGTCCTTTATCCAAATAAACAAAAAAAATATTTTCGTCTATAGGCCTAAATTGTCTTCAATTTTTCATTTGTCTACATTGACGCTGGAGGCAGAAAGGATCGTACACGAGCTGGCCGTTCCATTTAGCCTGGGTATCTGTTGAACAAGGGTCCGTGGCCACAAATGTTTGTGCAATGATTATACTAGGGAAACACTAAAGTCGTTGATAGACGACGTGAGTGATCCATGTGTAGAGTACCCGGTATCATTCCCCATACGGGCTAGTGGGCTAGATCAAGCCTTATTAAACGAGGGAGCGGAGCGACTGAGGTCTCCATTCACTCAAAAGGCTCTCATTCTGTGATTCTGTTGTTGCTGTACGTCGAAAATCAGCCGAACGCTGAACAGATTGCGCTGAAATTTAAACAGGACATCGGTACGTGTTTACTAAGAAAGTTAACAAAATCAGCTTGATCAATTGCGATTTAAGCCTACAATAAATAAAAATGTAATTTTAATAATATAAAATGGCATTTGTTTCGTAGCAGTTAGCGGGACGAGGTTGACGTGGCCTGCATGCTAGTGGTAACATTTAGCTACCGCACGGATGGATGGGGTTCGATACCAGTCAGTTCTAACTTTTTTTTATATTTTTACACCCACATATTATTTTTGAGGCGGTGTAAATGGGAAACAAAAAAGGTGATTTTTGTTTTATCTGGAAATTTGTTAATGTTTCACGTAATACGATTTGAATACGATTCGCATTTTGAATGTTCAAATTAAATAATTATTGTGGCAAGCAGAGTGAGTTCCTGTAAGGTGACCAGACGGTCCGGTTTTAGAAGTCAAAACACTTGGCTCACTCACTCGTTTAACAACGCCTTTGGCGTTTCCCTAGTAGGTATAGGGAAGAAAAGGGAATGTTCCCGGTTCGCGGCTTACTCCCTGT
>JAMZAV010013762.1:0-33061 GCA_024449915.1 Sweltsa coloradensis | reverse complement strand
AAACCGTAACTTTTTGGTAAATTTTAAACAGAATCCTCTTTTTGAAAAACCAAAATCAGCTAGACCATTGCGATTTTAAGTCCAATAAATAAAAATGGTTTTTAATTAAAACGAGTGAGCGTAGCGAAGTAGTGATTTCCATTCGACTTAAACGGCCCTGATGGTTTTTCTGCGTTGCGTGCGTGTGTGGTGTGTGTGTGTGTGTACGTTGAAAATCAGCCGAATCGCTGAACAGATTGCGCTGAAATTTTAAACGGACATCCGGTACGAGTTTATTGAGAACTGCTAACAAAATCAGCAAGATTCATTGCGATTTAACCTACAAGAAATGATAAACTGAGAAATAGACTTCCAATGTTTAGAATTATTTTAACGACAATGTTTTAGATTTTGAAAAGATATTTTTTGTTTGTTTTTTCGCCTGGCCGTGAAATGCCGTGCCCATGCAAGGTCAGTCGAATGTTGGACGTCAAGGTACCCCCAAATTCCGCTCGTAGATTGAGTAAACCTTGCAATATTTTCACGTATTTCGTACTGGCTATGTTTACCATAGTTGGCCCTATTGCCACAGATGATGGACTACCCTGCGTTATATGCATTTCAAAACATGTTTAATTATTTTGAAATACAATCTAGAAATTATAAAATCTTTCCCGACCATTGAACCCACGTCTCCCACATATCGGCTACAAGGGCGCCTTAGCCAACTAGACTAGGGAAACGCCAAAGTAGTAGTTAGACGAGTGAGCGAGTCATGTTGTGAGTACCCGAGAACATTTGCATTTAAGTTTGATTATATTCGTATAAATAATAGTTTTTTAAAGTTTAGTTGGTATACGGGGACGGGCGCGTCAACTGTAAGGTCATAATGCGCCTCTCTAGCCTATGATAGGCTAGGTAGGCCTAAGGTAGGGGGAAGAAAAGTAATGTAATCGGGTACTCAACACTTGGTTCACTCACTCGTTTAACAACGACTTTGGCGTTTCCCTAGTAATATCAATGGCATTTGTTTCGTAGCAGTTAGCGGGACGAGGGTGACGTGGCCTGCATGGCCTAGTGGTAACCATTTCGCCTACCGCACGGATGGGTGGGGTTCGATACCCGTCAATTCTAACTTTTTTTTATATTTTTACACCCACATATTATTTTTGAGGGGTGTTAAATGGGAAATAAAAATTAGGTGATTTTGTTTTATCTTGGAAATTTGTTAATGTTTCACGCTAATACGTTTTGAATACGATTCGCATTTTGAATGTTCAATTTAAATAATTATTGTGGCAAGCAGAGTGAGTTCCTGTAAGGTGACCAGACGGTCCGGTTTTAGAAGTCAAAACACTTGGCTAACTCACTCGTTTAACAACGACTTTGGCGTTTCCCTAGTTTATTATTGGATGAGCATATAGCGAGCGTAGCGAAGATTCCATTGTACTACACTGGAGAAAAAAATCCGGAATGATTTTTTTTCTGTTTGTATTTTTGTTAACACGATTCCGGATAAACCGATACTCCAATTGCGATGAAATTTTCTAGAGGCATTTTATTTTTTTTATTTTATATCATTTATGTCTCTATTTGCAACAGGCAATGTAGCCACTAGTGCAAATTTAATAGAGAAGGGAGGAGGGGAAACCCGGTACCGGCACATAGCCTACTCCTACCGAAAAGTACCAAGGGGACAAACGGCTTTACATCCCATCCGAAAGGACGGTGTAACTTTTGACAGTCATATAGGTTCCTCCACTAACCCGGACTGCCGAGCAGACGGCGCCAAGGAGAACGAAGCTGTCACACAAGCTTACGAACCCTAGTCTGCTCTAGCCAGCGATATACGTGTGTTTCAGGGCAGAGCGGCGACCCACTCAACCTCTGACCACGCCCGATGTTGCTTAACTCAGTGTTCGAGTGGGAACTGGTTAAACGACCGCGGCTAAATCGCTGACTGAAATCTCTGAACTTAGAACTGCCACGTTTTTGAGCGCAATCGAAAAATTATTTCTCATAAAAATCGCAATTTTACGATATTTTCGATTTTTAAAACATTTCTTGACAGATAACACCTACATGCCTTATCCGATTGTAATGATTTTTTACAGAACCTTCATTTTATAAATTTGAGCGCAATCGAAAAATTATTTCTCGTGATAATCGCAATTTTACGCAATTTTACGATTTTTTTCCATTTTTACAAAATTTCTTCGACTTATGACACCTACATGCTTTATCCGATTGTAATGATTTTTTCACAGAACAACAGAAAATCTGCATAACACATGGCAGTTCAATGGACCAATTACGCTCATCCAACAACGCGCCTGAAAAAGCGTTCGCGAAGCTTCCTAGTACCTATATATCAATCAACTTAAATGCAATTGTCCCCGGGTACTCAACACATGACTTGCTCAGGCGTTTAATAACGACTGGCGTTTTCCTAGCCTAGTTGGATAAGACACACTTATTCCCGGAATGTGGGAGACCTGGGTTCAAACAGCGATCGGAAAAGATTGATTAATATCTGGATTGTATTAAAAAATATATAGAACATGTTTTGAAATGCATACAACACTATGGAAAAAAAGCCAGTACGAAATACGTGTATAGATTGCAAGGTTTACTCAAAGCGGAATTTGGGGACCCTTGAGCGTGCAAGATCCATCTGTCCGTCTATCTATTTATCTATCTATCTACCTATCCATCCATCCATCCATCCATCCGTCCGTCCGTCCGTCCGTCCGTCCGTCCGTCCGTCCGTCCGTCCGTCCGTCCGTCCGTCCGTCCGTCCGTCCGTCCGTCCGTCCGTCCGTCCGTCCGTCCGTCCGTCCATCCATCCATCCATCCATCCTTCCGTCCGTCCGTCCGTCCGTCCGTCTATATGTCTATCTGTTTATATGTATCGTATCGTATTTATTAGCCTCGTTTAGTTCATATACATTAATATATAAAATATATAAAATACTGAACATTTGAGTTGTCATTAATTTATAAAAGTTTTCAAAACACTAAAACTATAATTAAAAAAAAAATAATAACTAAGAGTGTTCATGCAGAATCGGCTAAAAACCTTTATAAAACTGCGTGCTTTGGGAGAGTCGATCTAAATTGCTCTACAGAATAATAACATTTATCTAAAAGCATGGCTTTGAGTTCTTTCTTAAAACGAGTACAATCTTTGATATTCCTGATTTGTAATGGTACAGAATTGTAAAGGTTTGTGCCCGACACTGCAAGCCCTTTTTGTCTCATTGATAGCTTACACTTTGGTGCCCTTAGTTTATCCTTATTCCTAGTATTTAAATTATGAAAATCTGAATTACTAGTAAATAGGTGAAGATTTTTGTGAACAAAAATTACTATTTCATAAATGTATACACAAGGCATGGGTAAAATGCATAGTCGTTTGAACAGAGGTCTGCAGCTAGTCCGGTAGCCAGACTTAGTTATTGATCTTATGGCTTTCTTCTGTAAAATAAATATTTTGTTGCTGTCAGTTGAATCCCCCCAAAGAGCAATAGTAGAGGAGCAACCTGTATGATTTTCGATCTCGTAGGCTATTTGTGAAAGAGTATAGCGGTAAACGGCATTATTTTCAGTTAGGCCATACGAGTATTTTCCCCCTTCCTGGCACTTCCAGAAATGCTGCAGAGGGCGTCGGCGGCGTCGCGACGCCAACAGCCTTTATTGGCTTCTAAGTCAATAACTATTTACCTGACAGAAAAATATGTAGGAAGTAGATTGTAGAGAATTAACGGGTGAACACTTGTGTGCAGTTTCGTTCCTATAGAGCACAAATTAGGTGGCGCCAGGAGCGTCGCGACGCCTCTTTCACTATTTTGCCTATAACTCCTGAACGCCTCATTTAACAGAAAAATTATGAAAAGCTTTTTTGTAGGAAATATTAATTGGAGTGCAACTACATAAAATGTATGTTGTTTTTGTCAGTAATTAACAAAATTATGTGTAATTAATGAAAAATATGTATATATGGCCAATCACATTCACAGTAAGTATGCCTCTTTTTTCAAATTTCGACGATAAAATTATAACTGACTATGAAGATGGTAAATATGGCAAATATTATTTTTTATAAAAAAAATATGTATGCATATTTTTAATGAGTAAGGCACCTATAATTACTAAAAATAAAGTATAATTCTAATTATGAGTTGAATTAAGAAAATTAATTGTTTTCTCTGAGTCTTCCTTGATGATTCATTCATCTTGCAATAACAACCTGAAAAAACACAGATATTTTACAAAATACGTTTAAATGTGTTCTACCGTTACTGAAAGTATTGTTAAAAATCCACCACTTACTATTCAAAAGTCATCCTCATCGTCTTCTGTGTCTGTATTCAGAGTTGTAGTGTTTTGACACTCTCCATCCTCGTCATCTTCATTTGTGCAACCACAAAGTTCAGTACACGCTAGTTTGTGTGTCCTGAAACTGCATCTTGTGGCACACTTTGATTTCGAGCAATTACATTTTATTAATTGCACCACTGCAGTTGGCGCAGGTGAAAGGAGAGTTGTAACAGCTTGAAACTCGGCTTCTTTCAGCACCCATCCATAATATTGTGGCTGCAAATCATCAGGGTCTGTCAATACTGAATTTACTGTGCAGCGGACTTATAAAAAGATCGGCAAGTTGAACGCAAGTGAGTAGGGAGAAAAAGAGCGTTCTGGGACACCTGTTTTTCCGGAGCCTCGGAGCCAGTCGGATCCGTGCGCACCGCTCGTGTATAAGACGTTCGACTTTCCCGCGGCGACTGATTTAATCATAATATAACCTATGTTACCATATCGTAGGGCGTAAGTCACACCACCCTTTTATTATTTCTCATTCCACAACCCCCTCCAACCCCTCATTCATTCCCTATTTCAAAATATTTTTTAAAAAAAACATGGGTAATCCTATTCATTCCAACCCCTCCTACCCCCACCCACCCCTTCAACGTCCTTAATTAACAAATATGTTTCCTTGAATATACCGTCTAGATGAGGAATATAACTAATCAAAGGGCACCGCTATTGCAACTTAACACTTATTACGTAATACGCAACCGCGTTTAGCAAAAGTATACATTAATAAGACCTAACCTCATATCCCTTTTACGCTCCCCAACCATTCGGGTAAAATGTTCGTACACGTTTATACCTCCACACTAAATAAATAAAAATAAACTTACACACTAATCCATCTATTACATGCATACTCTTATATTCAAGCAATGTGCAACCAATTAGTTAATAGCCAAGGTCGATGAACCTGTCATAGCTGCTACATCCGCATTTAACTATCACGTGATCATAACATAATCGACTAGTTAGTTCCCGCTCAATATTACAAGTTTGCAGTTTTACAACGAACGCGTGGCGTTGTTCTATTTATAGACTAATTACGTATTGTTTTTCCGGAGCAACGTATTTAATTTATATTTTCTAATTATTCACTTTTAAGATATCTAGGACTCTATGATTGTTTTTCTTGTTTTTATAAGTTATTGTTTAGATCTACTACTTGTGAGAGTAGGCTACCTATTCTATCTCCATATTATTTAATTTAAAGCACGAATGAAAATTATACTATGTTCTATTATTTCATTCACAACTAGCATATTTCCGGAGTACATCACACATAGTGTTTAAACAATTTATTTTTGTTCTTCATTTGTCTACACACTTTTTTCTCGTAGTCACAACAGCACAACATAGTGGGCATAATATACTCACAAGCTCTACACAACATACACTTTTTCTCAGATGAATCAAAGTGAAGTCCTACTGCATAAACACTGTTGTTATATTATCTAACTACATTTTCTATGAGTCAGTTTATCACACAGTATAAGAATGCAATAAAGCGTTTGGATGTTTATTGTCACGTTAAGCTTATCAAGCAAACAAATTTACTACGTTCTGTCCTCTCCTACTTAAGCTTAGGATATTTGAATGAACTATACCGAAATGTTGTGGAAGGGTGTTAGGTGTTTGCAATAAGAAATCAGAAGTCCTTCATTATTTTTAACGTAAGTAAATACTTTTACTATTTTTTTTTTTATTACACAATATGTATAACAAACATTTCATAATTTATAACACAACCTTCAATATTTTTTTTTTTGTTTTTACATGAATTAGCTACGAAATTAATATCGTTTACATTATAGAATCATAAAAAATAATATCAATCTTTACGAGGTTTATACAACAATTTTCTAATTCTATTAATTCTAACATTCGCAACAACAAAAAATATAAGCACATACAATAAGAACAAAAACACATATTTTAGAAAGGTGGCTACCCATAATATCTTAGTTCGATTAAAAATTATAATTATCAGGAAAGCAATCATGATATATAAATTAAACAATGTCTCAGCATTATTGCTATTTTACTGAACACTTTCCATTCCAGGCACCCAAAGTTCATTTCCTAATAGTCTTATAATGGCCATGGGCATAGGTATTGATACCATCACTTCTTATAAAGCGTTTATCATCATAAGGAGACAACGTGGCCTTTCTCTGTTTTAGAGTAAACAGTTCATGATGCATGCTTCTTATCGAAAACATGTCGGCGCTTTGCAATTCCTTAGAAAAAAGGCACTTTTTATAGTCTTCATGCACAATACACTTTTTCAATGTACGTTTCACTATTCCTTTGCCAACCTTCTTTACTTTTCCACTATCTTCCAAAATTGAGTACATTTTTGGTCTTAGTCCGACAAATTCTTTTACTACTGCTCCTTCACACTCATCTTTGAATTTTCCAACTATTTTTTTATTTACATCACTATATAGAAAATGTTCCGGAGGATAGTTAGACGTGTCATACAAATGTGAGTCTACCAACATATCATTGTAAATATCTTCAGTCTCCACTTCATAGCAAAGGGAATCAGTGTCTGTGAAAAGAAGCTTGAGACGATCCTCATATTTTCTATAGGCGTAATTGTAATGGAACTGGTACATGACATGTTTACTTAGTTCTAAAACTGTAAATCCGGCATATATAGGTCTATTCAGTTCAAGACAAGTCTTCTTTGAGTGGATTGCTACGAGATCATTTGAAAATATTTGGAAACTCTCAAAAGCGGGAGATGCAATTATTTTCTTTGCTCTTTTCTCATTATTAACTAACTCTACATTTATTCTATTTCTTATATTTTCCATTGATTTTCCATAAATAGAATTAACAATTAGCTTGAAAAGATTTTTCTCAAAGTTATTTTTAGCCTTCATACGTTCTTTAGTATTGAAGTCAATAAAAGGTGCTAACCAGGCGCTTTGCGTGAATTCCAGTACACGATGTATCTTTGTAAGTTTGAGTCCAAACGATAGAAACTGTTTCAAGTTAACATAGTGAATTGTATAGCTGGTTTTGTTATTTAGATTAGGTACAAGTTTCTTGATTTTGCTAGACGAGGAAATCCCCAACTCAGTTGCAAGAAGCTTTGAGTATGGCGAAAGCATATCATCAGTTATAGCTAATTTCTCTGGTGCTACGGGTAGATCATTATGGGCGTCGTGTAATACATCCGGATACTCTAGGTCGACTTCTAATATGTAACCTTTGTCGGCATCATCAGATATGTTAGCAAAGTCACACTCTTTAATCTCCTCCGCACTCAACCACTTAAGGGGAATCCCTAGACTCGACTCATATTGGCTAACTAAGAATATATGTGTACACACACAAAGTATATCTCGTTTAAGGCCTACTGACGTGTTTTTTTTCACAGTGGCGGAAAATTTTGGGCAATTTTGGACATGTTTTGTTGAATTTTATTGTTAAAAATGGGAATCAAACCAGCTCAGAGATCATTTGGTTTAGAACCTAGATTTTTTTTATCAACAACTATGTACGTTTTTAGCAGCGTTTGAAGGTAACTTTATTCAAATATCTCTGTAACTTGTTTTTATATGAATTTTTGAATTTTGGTGAAAATTTCACAACAAATAACACGAAGTGTTTTAATTGTTTTTCACTTGAATTTCGTGAGGCATACCAGATTGGGCTACTTCATTTGCTTCATTGACGTTTCTTAAGGTATCAGAAGTCATTTGACGGTCCTACGATAAAAACTCGTTGAGTGTGACTGATTCCCCCAAGACGCTGCAAGAACAGGCGACTCAGCTCCAGATTCCGGCCGTCATCTGTCGCTGTGTAGCGGCAGCCAAGGCTAACTGAGCGGGTCGCGAGGTTGCATGCCATGCGCTCGACTCTGTTATAACACGGGAATACACACATCGGTCGGAGACTGGACGTGTGACTGTCTAGTTTTACGAGTACGTTCGGTGAAGTAATGTTAAAAATCCTCCACTTACCTATTCCAAGAAGTCATGCCTCGATCGTCTTCTGTGTCGTAGTCAGAGTTTGTATGTTTTTGACACTCTCCATCCGCTCGTCATCTTCTTTGTGCAATCTCGACAAAGCTTCATGTACATCCGCTGAGTGTTTGTGTGTTGTCCTGAACTGCATCTTGTGGGCACACTTCTGATTTCGAGTGCAATTACATTTATTAATTGCACCACGTGCAGTTGGCGCAGGTGAACAGGAGAAGTTGGTCCACAGCTTTGAAACTCGGCTTCTTCAGCACCCCATCCATAATATTGTAGGCTGACACAATCCCAGGGTCTGTCAATACTGAATTTACTGTGGCTAGTCCGGACTTATAAAAAGATCGGCAAGTTGAACGCAAAGTGACAGTAGGGATTAAAAAAGAGCGTTTCTGGACACCTGTTTTTCCGGAGCCTCGGAGCCAGTTGGCTCCGCTGTGCGCACGCGCTTCGTGTATAAAGACGCTTCGACTTTCCCGTGTGCGGACTGATTGAATGCTAATATACACCTATGTTACCATTCGTAGGCGTTCAGTCACACCACCCTATGTCTATTGATTTCTGGCTTCCACAACCCCCTCCAACCCTCATCATCCCTATTTCAAATATTTTATCGATTAATAGCTTATATACAATTGTATATGAATATCATAGGGCCTAACCAAATACCTCTTTCCAATCCCCTCCTACCCACCCACCCCTTCCAACGTCCTTAATTAACAAATATGTTTCCTTGAATATAACCGTCATAGATGAGGATATACTAATCAGAGGGCACAGCTATTGGGCAAGTTAAAACACTTATTACGTAATACCTCAACCAGCGTTTAGCATAAAATCTATACATTAAAAGACCTAACCTCCATATCCCTTTTTACACTCTCCAACCACTCAGTTAAAATGTCGCGTACACGTTTATAATTACATCCACACTAATAAGATAAAAATAGAAACTTTACACTAATCCATCTATTACATGCATGTAATCTCTATATTCAAGCAATGTGCAATCAATTAGTTAATAGCCAGGTCGAGAACCTATCATAGGCACGGTCATCAGCATTAAACGTGTCATAACATAATCGGACTTGGTTCGTTCCCGCTCAATATTACAAGTTTTGCAGTTTAACAACGAGTGGCGTGGCGTTTACTACTTTGTAGACTAATTACGTCTATTGTTTTTTTCCGGAGCCAGCGTATTTAATTTTGATATTTTCTAATCTATTCACGCTTGATATCTAGGACTCTAGGATTGTTTCTTCTCCTTGTTTTTTAATAAGTTGTATTGTTTTGATCTACTAACTTGTGAGAGTAGGCTACCGATTCTTTTTTCCACATTACGTTAAGTCAAAGCACGAACTTCGAAAATTATACTATGTCTATTATTTCTTCACCTAGCATATTCGCGTGGGATTACTTCCCACATAGTATGTAAACTCTTTATTTAACTTTTTGTTCTTCTTGTCTACACACGTTTATCTCTTATGTCACACATCACAACGTAGCGGCATAATATACTCGCAAGCTCTATACAACATACACTTTTCTCCTCTGATGATCAATATATGAAGTCCTTACTGCAATAAACACGGTTGTTAATTATCTAATCACATTTTCTATGAGTCAGTTTATCACCCAGTATAGAGAATGCAATAAAACGTTTGGATGTTCATTGTCACGTTAGCTTATTCCAAGCAGCGTACACATTTACTCACGTTCTGTCCTCTCCTATACTTAAGCTTAGGATAATTTGAATGACTATACCAAAATGTTGTGGAAGGGTGTTAGGTGTTTGCGATAAGAAATCAGAAGTTCCTTCATTACTTTTTAACGTAATTAAATAACTTTTAAACTATTTTTTTTGTTTATTACACAGATAGTATAACAATACTTACTCATAATTTATACACAACCTTCAATATTTTTTTTGTTTTTACATGATTAGGCTAACGGCAAATTAATATCGTTACATTATGAATCATAGCAAAAATCATATCAATCCTTTACGAGTTTATAAACAATTTTTCAAATTCTATTAATTTTTTAATCATTTGCAACGACAAAAAATATAAGTACATAGCACATAAGAACAAAGACACATATTTTAGAAAGGTGGTTACCATATAATCTTTAGTTTCGATAAAATTATATTTATCAGTAAAGGCATTCATGATATATAAATTAAACATGTCACAGCATTATTGGCTTATTTTACTGAAACCACGTTTCATTCCAGTCACCCAGAAGTTCATTTGTCCTAATAGTCTTATAATGGCCATGGCATTCGGTATTGATACCATCACTTCTTTCAGCGTTTTCTTTATCAATCATAGAGGAGATACACACGTGCGCTTTCTCTGTGTTTTAGAGTAAACTAGTTCATGATGCATGCGTTCTTTGATCGAAAACTGTCGGCCGCTTTGCAATTTTCCCTTAGAAAAAAAGGCACTTTTTGATAGTCTTTCATGCACAATCACTTTTTCCATGGTACGTTTCACTATTCTTGTGCCAACCTTCTTTACTTTTCCACTATCTTCCAAAATTGAGTACATTTTTGGGTGCTTAGTCACAAATTCTTGTTTACTACTGCTTCTTCATCACTCATCTTTGATTTTCCACACTATTTTTTCTTATTTACCTGCACTGATATAGAAAATGTTCCGGAGGAAAGTTAGACCGTGTCATAGACAAATGTGGTGAGTCTACAACTATCATTTGTGAAATATCTTCAGCTCCCACTTCATAGCAAAGGGAATTCAGTGTCTGTGAAAGATAGCCTTGAGACGACATCCCCATATTTTTTCTCTATCAGGGCGTAATTGTAATGGAACTGGTACACTGACATGTTTACTTAGGTTCTAAAACTGTAAATCGCGGCATATATGGTCTTATTCAGTTCAAGACACAGTCTTCTTTGAGTGATTGCTACGAGATCTTTGAAAAGATTTGGAAACTCTCAAAAGCGGGAGATGCAATTATTTTCTTTGCTCTTTTCATCATTATTACTAACTCTACATTTATTTCTATTTCTTATATTTTCCATTGATTTTCCATCAATTGGGATTAACAATTAGCTTGAAAAAGATTTTCTCGAAGTTAGTTTTTAGCCTTCATAACGTTCTTTAGTATTGAAGTCCAATCAAGGTGCTAACCAGGGCGCTTTGCGTGAATTCCAGTACAAGCCGTTTATCTTCTTTGTAGTTTGCAGTCCAACACATTAAATACTGTTCAAGTTTAACATAGTGAATTGTAATAGGTGGTTTTGTTGGTTATTTAGATTAGTACAAAGTCTCGTGCTTGATTTGCTAGACGTGAATCCCAGCTCAGTTCATGAAGCTTGAGTATGGCCAAGCATATCATCAGTTATAGCTAATTTCTCTGTGTGCTATACTGGTAAGACTCATTATGGGCGTCTGTAATAACATCCGGATACTTCTAGGTCGACTTCTAATATGTAACCTTTTTCGGCATCATGCAGATATGTTAGCAAAGTCACACTCTTTAATCTCCATCCGCACTCAAGCAACTTAGAGTGAATCCCTAGACTCGACTCATATATTGGCTAACTAAGATATATGTGGGTACACACACAAAGTTATATCTCGTTTAAGGCCTACTGACGTGGTTTTTTTCTTTCACAGTGGGCGGAAAATTTTGGCAATTTTGGACTGTTTTGTTTGAATGTTTATTGTTAAAAATGGGAACACACCAGCTCAGAGATCATTTGGTTTAGAACCTAGATTTTTTTTATCAACAACTATTACGGTTTTGTCAGCGGTGTTGAAGGTAACTTTTATTCAAGGATATCTCTGTAACTTGTTGTATATGAATTTTTGATTTTGGTGAACATTTCACAACAAAAACACGAAGTGGTTTTAGATTGGTGTTTTCGCTCGGTGAGATTTCGTGAGGCAACCAGATTGGGCTACTTCATTTGCTTCATTTGAACGGTTTCTAAGTATCAAGTCATTTTAGCGGTCCTACGACGTACAAATGCATCGTTCTGAGTGTGGACTGGATTCCCTCCAAGACGCTGCAAGAACAGGCGACTATCAGCGCCAGATTCCGCCCGTCATCTTCGCTGTGTAGCGGGCTAGGTGCAAGGCTAACTAGCGGGTCCGCGAGTGTCCATGCCATGCCGGCTCGACTCGGTGTTATAACGACGGGCAATACACACATCGGTCGGGAGCGTGGAGACGTGTTACGTTTGACTGTCTAGTTTTAGCGAGTAACGCTCTGCGGTTGAATGAATCTAGTATTTGTCTTGTTCTAATTTTAGTCGATGGTAGAAAAACCGGTGTTTATAATACTTAGAGCGTATTTGTGTCTTTAGTGAAACATAGTCATAGTACATACGTAGATCTAACTGTTCAGGTCACACAATTTGGCAGATACAACAAAACCGCAATAGACCTAGTGGAACAGCGCTGTATAAAGGGCAAAGTAGTAAAGTCTCACACGAAAAATTTGCCGTACATAAACAACCTTTCTTACCCACGTAAATCTACATCCAAGTGCAAGTTTTACTATCTCTCAAATAATATACTATGAATAGTTCGCAATACCGATATGCCTACTTAGATCGAATAAAAAGTGCATTTTCCTGGGAGCCTGAACTTGTGAATCTGAGTCAGGTCCGGCAGGAACTCAGGAGTAATTCGTTTTCGAAACCACACCTCACAGCTCATTTTCGAGTATTGTTTTATTGCTGAGTAGTAATTATTATTGCGACAGAAACTATTCGCACAAAAGCAAAATAAATAGCCAATTCTATTTGAATATTTCTATTTATTTTCTACATTTAGAAATAACAAACAGTCCGCCCCGACGGGATTTGAACTCGATACTACGGGAGTTTTTTCTCGACTAACCCAATCGGGGGGGGGGGGGGTCGAAATAGTGAATATTTGTCCTGCTAGTCCCTTCGATAGAACAGTTGGCAAGAGTCTCGGTATGATGGAGCCGGAGGTTTCTGGGTTCGTGAGACACCGGCCGAGGTACAGTTATTACAATTGCCGATTGTGGTCAAAATTATAATAGTTTCTAATATAAATTCCAATAATAATTATTTTCTTAGAAAGAGTTACTATAATTCTATGCCAAGGGGAGAATTCATGTGTTCTATATTGTTTTTATAATCATTTCGTATCTATAGGCCCTATTTATATGGAAATAAATCTTTTCCAACCGCGGGCTGATCCAGCATAATAATATTATCACATCGCAACGTGGCAGCGCTACCAGCCACTGCTGTAGGCTAAGATAACGATGTGGCACAGAGAACGGTTGAGTGTGCACATATTAGACACCAAGACGCATACCATAGGAGGCTATGTATGAACACACCCAAATAGTTCGTATATGCATTATTGATCCTTTCTATGGAATGTGTTATGAGAATGAGAATGTGAACAAATCTTGGATCGGCTTGTGGATCTGGAAACTGGACTTCAGTAATCCGGTATAGTGAGAAGTGGGGGGGGGGGGGGGGGGGGGGGGGGGGGGGTAGGGGGGGGGGGGGTGGGGGGGGGGGGGGGGGGGGGGGGGGGGTGGGGGGTGGGGGGGGGGGGGGGGGTGGGGTGGGGGGGGGGGGGGGGGGGGGGGGGGGGGGGGGGTGGATAGCGTGGGTCGGATAAAGATCATCCTCGTTCTATGCCGTCCGCGCAGAAGCTAATCGTGTTTCGGTGTGGTGCGCAGGGTCCAAAGCGTCGGGACATTTGTTATTGGAGGACGGCGTGGTTCAATCCCACTGGGCCCTTCACGTATTTGCCCTTTCAACCTCATTTTATTACCACTTATCGTCTCAATAGAATTATGTAATATAGGCAGCAGAAAGGTGAATGTATTGATAATTCTCTATACAACCAATGTCGCTTATTATAAACGGGGCCTTAAGTTATTTCGGGAATCAGTTAACACATATGAAGTGAGAAATACAAACGAATTGTTTAATTACCTTGCCAAAGATAAAAAGTTTTGTTTAGCCCTAATGTATGCGGTTCTTACAGGCAGTGACTCCGTCATGACATTGCTGAAATCTCCATGATAAGTTTTCCGTATATACCGATCGCGTCCAGACCTGTTGTTAGCCATGTTTCCAAAACATTGAAGGAATTTTACTTGGGATGTGTGCACGAGCTTCCGGGAAATTTGGGGTCCTTATGGAAACTCCAATATGGGCGAGTACGGACCCGCCCCACAGGTCGGCAGGAACACAAAGAACTAGCTGAAGTGCTGTCGAAAAAAACTTCAAATAATTTAGCCTATGTCCTGTTAATGTTACCACGCGCCGCTTTTGTGGAACTTACACGATTTTGTTTTTGTTCGTTAAAAAAACCAATACGCTCATCCAACAACGCGACGCTGAAAAAGCGTTTGCGAACGGCTAGTAAAACATATCAGTCAGTTGACACAGATGCTAGTTGAAGTTCTGTCATTATTATTGACGCGGGTTCTTGGTTGCGTGAGATTATTACATTATGTGTGGCTCGTTGCTTTTGGACTACAGTGACCAGGGCATTACCACATATTGGCTAAAAATATACTAAACAGTAGATTTGTTACCAACAATGTGGATTGGCTATTCTGTTTCCAAACACTCCAATCTTTTTACTCATGCACCAACTGCAAAGATATAAATAGGTTTATAGTACAGCAACTGATGAAAACCAGGATGAAAATTAACAGGACCTCGCAACACCAAAGCGGCTATATCATAATCATGATCATGATCGCATCCTCTTCATTGCTATTTATACAATAAAAGGATAAAGGTGTTTATTTTTCACTTTGAGTTCGAATTATTTATTATATTGTCAAACGACTTTCATTTCGTTCTGGCAAATCTCCTAAACCTATCCTAAACTTGAACCCATGTAGCTCGAAAGAAAACAACTTATGCCCGCGGAGCGTAGTATAGTAGGCTATTCGCATATCTGTCTCTGGTGTGCGTGGACCCCTTCCAGGTTGACGCGACTAGGATATTTGGATTGTTAGCATCGCGAATGTAAAGTGCTGTTTTGAAGAGCCTCGACCAAGAAACTGCCCGAGGACTGAGGAAAACTGTAAGACATTGATTGCTTGGTTGGCGGGATTGCGAACCCATGACCATCCGATCAGAATTTAACAAGCTACGCATTTTTATTTTACACTGTCATACCTGTCTGTAACAAACAAACATGGACTGTGGAAATTATCTAAGACTTCAGTAATTTGTAAGAAACGTGGTTTCTTGTATGGACTTGTTGAGAAAGATAATTCGATTTCAACGGTTAACGTGTATTGCATATTTCTGTGTTGATCTTACTCAAGTGTGCGCATGGGGGGGGCATTAATTTTGACTGGGTGGTCGATATGTCGGGAAAACCTTGGAAAGTATCAACAAAATAAACTAAACTGAAAAATAAATGAATGTAATGTGATTGATGAATGATGAATGAATGAATGAAGGAAGGAAGGAAGGAATGATTGAATATTTTTGTTTGTCATGTGCCCCTCCTCCTCTCCCCCCCCCCCCCTATGAGTGCGCATGGTGGGCATTCATTTTGACTGGGTGGTCGATATGTCGGGAAAACCTCGAAATAATAAACTGAAAAATGAATGAATTTAAATGTGAAGGACAGGAGGAAGGAAGATATTTTGTTTTCATGTGCCCCCCCCCCCCCCCCCCATGAAAACGCATGGGGGACAATTAACTTGACTGGGTGTTCCGATCATCGGGAAACCTAGAAATCATCACGAAATAAATTAACTGAAAAATGAATGTGAATGTGAAGAAAGGAAGATATTAGTTTTCATGTGCCCCGCTCCTCCGATTGATACAACTATGCCTATGCGCCACGTCACCCCCTGCAATGTTGTATGCGCGTCGTGTTCAAAGAGTTAGTCTATGTAGCCGTAGAGATTGCAACATCGCCTAGCTTCCCCGGGCCGCGTGCTGCCGTGAAGTAACTGAGGGTCAAATAGACAACACCGACCATTCGACTGCGGGTCCTCTCTAGCCTACGGCTCACTGCTCCGACCTGGCCCGTCTCGTTTCAAGGCTCGAGTTTTTGTCGCCGCGGAGAGATGGAGGGGGGGTGACGTAATAGCGTTTCATAATGAAATAGTAATTATTATTCTGAAGGCTGTTGGTAATTATACGAAAATAGGCTTCTAGGGGTCCCCTTAACATATATCTGAACTTTATTGATCGACTCACTCAAACATCACTGTTTGCTTTCTTTATTCCGTGCACCACGCCCCAACATCCCCTCCTTTGCGTGCTTTCTGTATCACCTGTACCATACACAGAAACTTGCCTTCACTTCTGGTGGTGTTTCAAGTGATCTTCAACTTCCCTGTTGACATGTTTAACCATAGTCCCAGTATTCTGAAGAACAGTTGCAGTTCCATATAACCCTGCTTCAATCCACGCGTTATCATACCCTTTTTTCCATATGTCATATACGATCCAATGACCTCGGCCCTCAGCATTCTCTCACAGTATGTGGTAGGGTCTGTTGTACTAAGAAATAATATTTTTATTTCAGATCCTTTCCTGTGCATTTGAGGTTGTGTTTGCAGGGAACGTACAAGCCAACTCAAGTGAAATCACGTTTGTTAACGGACGCCACTGCTTTGCGTATAGATTCCTTGAGCTTGTTGTTCAGCGTTGTTGACCACTCGTGTTTTTGTTGTTTTTGTTGTTGTTTGTTGTTGTTTGGTATTTTTCTAGGCAGTGTGTGTACATTCAAACCCTCTGCTGGTGGCGGGGGTGAGTGTGGTTTCCTGGAGTGTGTGTGTTGTTGTCTTGAGTGTGCGTCGACCGTTTGCGTGTGGGGCGTGTATTCCGTGTGTTTGTGTGCTTTGTCTTTTTTTTTTTGTTGTGGTGATTTCTTGATGATTACTCTTTACGCATCTCGTGTAGGAGAAGTTTTTGATTTTAAGTGTTTGGACCAACAAAACCCATGCCTGACTGCGGGGCTCGAACCCGACATCCCCCTGAAGTCACGCGCTTTGGACCGACGCCCCAATCGTATGAGCCACCGTGCGGACGGTCCACTCGTGGTGCTAGTGCAGTGATTCAGAGGGGCGCATCACGAATCGGGTGAGAGGTTCTTATATTAGTCAGCATTAAATTATAAGAAGACCATGGTGGAATCGTAGTAATCTTGGTACTGTGGATGAACATGTTTTTACATTTTCATGGGTCCCCCACGTTTGCAATGTTCACGTCTTGTTGAGAACACATTCGGCTTCTACGTTAAACGGGAGAAACACGTAAAAAAATAATATTTCGAATTATGACCTTATTTTTGTAATTAGGTACGTACATTTACTATTAAAATATACCTATTTCCTACATATTATTAGTGTAATATAATTTATTTATTTGCTACATATTTACCGATCTTCATAGTCAGTCATAATTTAGACGTTGAAATTTGAAAAAACTAGGCAACTTACTGTAAATGTTTTTTGGGGGTGGATTTTTTTTGCCCCCCCATATAATACATATTTTTCGATTAATTACAACATAATTTTGTGTATTACTGTGAACACAACAACATAAATTTAACGTAGTTACACTCCAATTTTATATTTCCTCAAAAAGCTTCTCATAAGTTTCTGATAAATGAGGCGTTCAGGAGTTATAGGCAAAATAGGTGAACTGAGGCTCGCGACGCTCGCTGGCGCCACCTCATTTGGTTGCTGCTAACGAGGAAAACGAACTGCACACAATGTGGTTTCACCCGTTTAATTCTCTACAATCTACTTCCAACAAATTTTTTCTGTCAGGTAAATAGTTATCCTGACTAAAAGCCAATATATGGGCTGGTTGGCGTCGCGACGCCGCCGAGCACCCTCTGCAAGCATTCTCGAAGTGCCAGGAGGGGGGAAAATACTCGTATGGCCTAACTGATAAATAATGCCGTTTACCGCTATACTCTCGTGGCACAAGTAGCCCTACGAATGCAGGTTGCGCCCCTACTACAATTGCCGTAAGTCATGTACTGCGTGAAGTATGAAAAAATACATCGATCTAAAGAGGTGTCGTTTACAAGCATTTCGGTTGAGTTTTTTTAGTACATACAAACATGGCAGTTGCAGTTTAGGTGTTAAGTTTTTTAATATGCAATTTCCAGCTTATGTTCTATTAAAGCAATCCTAGAAAATTTGCATCTTTTTGATACTGGCATTTTTGTCCGAGGCGTCCTTTTTCCGATCATTAAAAAATGTTATATCTAGCTAAAAATTTCGCTTTTGTTCGTATGAAAGTAACCAGTACCGTTTTCGCGTTACTTGAGGATAAAGATCATTACCTTTAAACCACTCGTCATTTTCTTTAGTAAACTGTTGGCTTATCGTTCATTACTTTCCCTCTCTGCATGAGCTAAGACACGACTGCTGTCATCCGCCGAATTGGACCTAAAGCCCGGAAGACAACTTTAATGTTAAAGTCGTTTGTATGCAAATTAAACATATTGAGTCCTCAAATGGCCCCTGAGGGAACTCCTGTCTTATGTGCACCATCTGACCTCACTTTTCTTCCACATTCGCCTCCTTATTAGGTAGCTAATATCGACACACTGTTTTGTCTGTTCGCCAGAATCAAGACTGAAACCATTTCTGTGTAACCCAAGTATACCATAAAAGTCTCATTTTTAGAAGAAGTGTTCAATGATTGATAGTATCAAAAGCTTTCGAAAGGTCAAAGAAAAGCCCGAGGACTTTCTCGCCTTTTCCAGATCGATTTTAACATTTCCTCTGTCAAAGAAAAAGCAGCTGTGAGTGTGTAGATCTGCCTTTCATGCAACCATTTTGATTGGGGTTAATTATTTATTTTGTGTTTAGAAAACTACATAGCTTCTTATGCATTACTTTTTCTAGCACTTTAGAGAAAATTGGTAGGATCATATCGGTCTATCATTTTTTGCACAAAGTTTTTGTCACTTTTTTAAATAGGAATGGTTTCTCGTGTATTTAAACCTACTTTGGAAACAACCCCTGTCTGCACGGATTGTTGCATATTAACTGTTAGAGCTAAGAGGCACGAACTTGCCACACGTTTAACTACAATTGATTAATTCCGAAAATATCGACTGTTGCTCGTGCTTTTCATATTTTTTAATTATTCTCATCTTCTATCACGACCGTCGGTTTTAGAAACATTGATTTACGTACAGCGTACTGTTCAGGCCCTTAATTTATTTATGCATGCTCAGTATTTATTGCACTTGTCACAATATGTAATTATTTTTCACATACTTCTATATAGTTCTTATTAATTTTAAGATGTTTTGCTACCTCTTTGTGGCGTTTCTGACTAAACGACCATCCGAAAACAGCTTATTATGCTTAGTGGAGGTGATTGTCTACCGATTCCTCACGTTAGTTCCTTGGGCGTATATTACCCCCACGCAGTTTTAACTTTATTGTGTGATTTTTTTATTTGTTTCATCTAAGTAAATTTCTTAGCTTGCCGTTTACCCTTTGAATATTTGCTTATATGTGTAAAACAGTTTTTGTTTTGCTCGTCCTGTCGGTGATAATTTGGGTATATTATATAGTCTGTTCATAGTCCGCTGACTTTAATAATCCCTTTAGTTTATCGCACCTCGAATCATGTCTTTTTTAATGGTCTATTTTTTTTTGTGGAAATGGCTTCGCTATTTGATGAAAGAACAAGTTTTAATAAGCTTTTCAGCCTGCGTTTCTGGAGCATGTCGAGTTACTACATCGTTCAAGTTTCATTCGCTAGCTAAGTGAAATAAAATCTTGTATCAGTTTTCTTTCGCTATAAGTATGCGAACTTTTTTTGCCCACTTACGTTATGAGATGTCCGATTTATATTATTTGTAGAGCGGTATGGCTAGCAACTACTAACACTTAAGTATTCCAAAAATACACCGTCAAACTTTTGTACTGCCAGTTTTCCTTCGGAACACTAGTGAAATATTATTGTACTTTAGTTTCAGAATGCGAAGTACATCTCGTTGGTGAAATAACGAGTGGTTTCAGTTAAAAGTTTCAATAAAGTAACAAATTCATATTTCTTATTACTTTCTATTAGCAAATTTATATAGTGTATCTCCACATAACAATAGATTGACTTGTTATTGCGTAATAAGTCTGTTTAAGATATTTTTCTAATTTTAAGAGAAAAGTTTCATTTTCACCATCCGGGTGTGCGGTAAATCGACACAACTTATGTAATTTAGGTCGCGGAATGTCAACCGCTATAACATTCAAATGTTTTGTCCAGTCGATTCTGTCTTCAGATCCTCCATCTTATTTAGCGCATGGAATATAATTCCAATTTTTTGATGTACATACAGACCCTCCCCTTTGTACTACCATCTCTACAGTTAACCGATAGGGGTTTTTGCGTAACCATTAAGTGTCGCTGTGTCCCAAGTTCGCCCTCGGGTAATCAACTCTCCTGAATGCATACGACATCAGGTTTATCTTTTACTGTCTTGTGAAAAATCGTCTAAATCCGGAAGGCAGTTTACAAGCCACTGAATAATTTTACATTACAATATTAAAATGATTTTTTTGACGCTTCATTCTTTTTTACTTAGCAGAACTTTTTTGTCTCCCCTTGAAATTAAGCGTTTTCCCAAATGGGTCTTTCCTAGAGTGTCCATAACACATTTTGCATAAAAAATTGGCCTAGGTATATATGCCGCGTCTGTAATTAAAGATGTCCAAACCATCTCTGGCAGCCTCATTTCATGCGAAACACAATGTTCGGGTCGAACATACTTAACTTGTTTTGGCTACACACCCATCGAATGCTGTCATTGACTCTTGTCAATGGTTTCGTCTCTAATGTCAGCTCTGTAGTTACTCCGCTCACACAATAGAAAGACCGAATGCGTTGTTATTTTTTCCCTCCCGATCTGGGAGCAGTTCATCTCTGGACCTGACGTGTCTTTTCATGCTTTGCCTCTGAACCCAACATTATTCGTGCTGCGGAAGTACGAATACTTTTAGGTTCACTCCCTACTTCTTCGCCTCTGTCTAATGTTAATTAATTCCACTAACCGAATACGTCCCTATACACTCCTACGTGTTCCTACACCCCTTGTCGCTTTCACACAACTATGCTTGCCCCTTTAATCATACGAGTCCCCAAGATAAGGCACTTCTACTTTACTTACTGTGTGTAGGGCCCTTCATAACCGTCTTGCCGCGAATTTATTGGTCATTGTATTTAACCATCGACGTGTTGTGTTCGATAGTATTCCCTCCTTGTTTTCTTCATTTCTTCCTTTGTATTTGCCTATAGTTTTGACGGTAATCTCGTTCAGGTCATCGAGGCTGTCCTTGGCGTTTGTTCACATAATCGTTGAGTTCCTCCATCTGTATTGGGAGATTTATTTCGCGCGCTCCTGAGCCCTGCGCATCTCAGCCTCTAGATTGTTTACCTTGTCCTTCAGTAGTTGGTTTATTTTTCTCTATATTGGTCCAACAGCTCCTTTAGTATCGTAATTTCTCGTACGAGATGATTATTTCTAATTTTAATTTCCATTATACGCGCTAAATCTTCGATTTCCGTCAGTAGGCCTACCCGTTTGAGAGCACTTTGTCCTGCCGTCACTACCGCAGCCTGCACATATCCACTCGCTAATGTCATCGCCCTTACTTAGTGTCTTGTCTCCCTTTATACTCTGGCAGCTGCACTTTAAAAACAACTTTGTGATGCACCCGCCGTCAGCAGTTCGTACATTTTAAGCCGTTCACCCTTTTCTCGAACACTTCAGAACCCTTTAAAATCCGATATTTAATGTCCGGAGTCAAATGTAGCGTTGCCTCTGGCTGCCGCCCTCTCTGGACTGAATATGTCTATGCCGTTCCTATCTGTCTATATGTCTATATGTCGCTAATGTCTATCTGTCTACTGTCTATATTTCTACATATGGCTATCTGTCGATCTGTCTATCTGTTATCTGTCTATCGTCTATCTGTCTAATCTGTCCTGATCTTTCTATCTGTCTATATGTGCCATCCGTCTATCCTCTCCATCCGTCCATCCGTCTTCCGTCTATCCGCTAGTCCTGTCTGTATGTCTGTCTGTTCTAGGACTAGCGCAACCAACCAGCCAATTATCATCCAACCAACGTCGTCAGTCAGTCAAGTCAGTCCGTCAGTCAGTTCCGTCATTTAGCCAGTCAACTAGTAAGGCAAGAAAAAAAAAAGAAAGAAGAAATTTATCCAGAATAAAAATCTATGACGGCTGTTGTTTGATGCCCGGGTCATCACATTCCAGTATGAAGGTCGCCTTAGCTACTCACGTATGAACAAACGCCAGTAGTTGGTTAAAATGTTGTTTAAAAATACTAGGAAGAACCTCAAGTCCCGCCGCATTGATGATGATGCTTTTTTTGTAAGTTCTTAGTTTATAGGACCATTTCCTTGGCAGTGCTTTTTGTGAATGAATTAGGTGATTGTTGTTCCAATTTTTCTATTGTTACTTGTTATTCGTTTATTATAAACCTAGACAACAACTCATATCAACCTTTCATTCTATGGATTCTGGCCAACTTTTTCAACTTTTTCTTTCAAAAGGTACTATCATCATCTATCTCTTAATGTCCATCGTGAAATATGAACGTTGATATCCACCCGTTTTGTCAGGAAATCGCCAAATGTCACGTGAAAAATATCGTACTAAGCAATAAAGCAAAAATCGTAAAAGTGACGATATTCAGGAGAATATTTTCTTCGATTGTACACCGAAAACGTGGCAGGTCCTAAGTTCAGATATTTCAAGGTCCCCTCCAATTCTTATCAGATCGCACTATGCGTTTGCCCGGGTCACGTGCAACAACAGACAAAAAACCTAAACAGACCAATAATCAAAAAACACTCCGAGCTATTTTTTCTATGGGGGTAACGTAAGTAAAAACAACACCAAAAAAACACAAAGTCAATTGAAGTCTTCGCTCGATCATCCCAAAATGTGGTTGAGTACCTGGAAACATTTGCATTTTATTTCATTGACATATCTTTTCTTCTATGTAAGTATAAATAAAAACGAATGTATGTGTGTCTGTGTGTATGTTTGTCCTTTATGCATTACGTAAGCCCATTCATCAGATCTCATGAAACTCGGCAACATATAGTATTTTTCACGGGCAAAGGATTCTATGCATCCATTTTGTTGCTAGCTCCTTCCACGTTGTGGATCGGTGCCTGCAAGAAGGATACATTCGTTTGTCATATTATATGACTACACATTCATCGATCTCCATGCAACTTGGCATATATATGTTATTTTTTTTCACGGGGAAGGGTTTTCTGATGGCTATCCATTTTTGTTGAAACTCCTCCACGTAGTGATTGGTGCCTGCAAAGAGCGACTCACCAAGTGTAATTGACTTCGACCACACAGGAGAGGGGGGTTACGACATCACCATGAAGTTGACACATATAGTACTATTTCTTTTATGGAGAAGTACACTCCCGCGAAGGGTTGTGGCATACGTCGCAGCAACGCGCGACGGGAAGGTAGTACAGGGTATATAATGATAGTGTTTTTGAGTATAGTTAGTATCAATAGGGCGCGTCACCTGTAAGGCCCATAGATGCGCCACTCTAGACTAGTGATAAGCTAGGGGCGAAAGTCACAATGCTGTATAGATACAGCCGTAGGTAGGGGTGGAAAGGTATGTTACAGGGTTACTCAACACATACTCGTCTAGCCACGACTTAAGTTTTTCCTAGTAATTACTAACCCTTTTTTAACTTGTAGTGTTGTTATCTTCTAATTTAAGCGAGCGGAGCAGCGTTTCCATTTGACTCTGCCGGAAAAAGTCTGGTCACTCTGTTTTTTTTTATTTTTTTTTTGTATGTCTCGCCATAACGTTCGAACGCGAGGTGCTCGGATCTAGTTGAAATTTGTTTGTACATCGCAAGCTTTGTTCTCGATTGAATGCCAATTAGTTTTTGTGCCGCAAAATCGTTCAAAAAGTTAAAAAGGTGTACATTAAAGTTAATCGAAAGTTTTTTTTTTCAAACTACCGGCGACAAAACCTGAGACATAGCCAAATCATTTGAGAATGCCGCTCCGGTCACGTGAATATGTTAATTTTATGTGTTTGATCGATAATAGTGTAGATGGAAATTACATTATAACAAAAGTAACGTTGGCCATGGCAACGAAAAGACACCGCGCGAAGTTTCTAATGCACTGCACCTAGAGTAATCCAAAATACTTTTCGAGGAATCCCGCAGTCTATTTTGTCACCAAAGAGCATTTTAATATATTTTCCCATGAGTCAAGGTCTCTAGAATGGCGGTGGAATTTTATCCACAAAGTAAAGATTGTACAGTCCGTGGTTTACCCAAATACCTTGGCAATAAGCAATAATATCGGAAACATGGCCTCGTGGACCGGCGAACGTCCGTAACAATTTTAAAATTAAAAAAATTGCATTGTGTGGGTCTCAGCTATTATCACGTGCTCGCTTATCACGCGTCTCAACTGAGCCGTTTCCTAGTATATATCATACATTTTTAACATGTTACATGTTGTTGTTATATCGTAACATATGTCGTGTAATAGGGGGGGGGTTTTTTGTTCATATTCTATTACTGGTGTATACCTTGTTTTTTAATTATTAATCATGTATTATCTGGCTTCTTGTGTATCTTAAAATACAATATTGCTACCAGCATTGATTGCATATCTTGTGCTTTGTTGCAACTCTTATTTTTAATCATGTTTTATCACCTGACAATTTTCAATATTAAGAATTATTCTGCATATGAGTGGTATTTTATTTATGTAATCAAGCATGAACAGAAATAAATTGAATGCATCGATTTTCCAGCATTTACCAAAGAAAAACGTTTACACGGGCGAACAGCATCACTTGTGGATGTTCTCGTCTCAAGGCGTCATTCCCTCTGCCTCGACCGTGTCAGCATTACTATCGAAGAAACACAAGGCGCGACAGGTCACATCCCGTGGCCACAACGATGATAGTAAGGAACTGTCACATCGGTGGTACAGCAACATTGACGGAACAGACAGCCTTCGTATTGTTACAGCGCAGGATTATTAATAATACAAAACACTAGATGTATATACTTCACAAGTCCAAAATTACTTGTCAATAGATTCCCATTGGCCGTTTCTTGACGACAGAGATATTGAAAGTGGGAGGTGGAATGCCAGTTGAGATGATAAAGCTGAGACCTAGTTCTGCCAATGCATTGTAGTATGAGGCTGAAATCGATATTGGAAACATATCACGTGAGTGTTTTCCAATTAGTTATATAATAATTTGTGGAGGTTGAGGAGTCCTAAAATGTCGATCACTACATGCCCATTTTTTAAGGGTATAAATATATACTTCGGGTTAGTGTGAGGCTATTCATTAAAATGACAAATATACAGCATTACACTGGCTCTCTTGGTCAAGTATTTTATTACAAACAAGTATTTCAACTGACAAATATTTTCAAGTGTTTTTAATAAACAAGCGTCAAAGATGTCTTTGTGTCTAACCTGCTTGTGTTGTTGGCATATTAAATTCATATGCTGCATTTGCGTTGTTCTTTTCTCTCAACGTTATTATTAGCATTTTTAGCTAACCTGGCACTTACTGAAGTGCATGACTGTGTGGATTTGCGTTGTTTGTCATCGGACCAGTGTAAGGGACCACCTTTCTGCCTTCTTCCTCCGCTTAGAAGGCATTACACCTCTAGATTAGGAGCAGTGGACGAGCGGCTACTGAGAGCGTATTGTGGCTGACTGTTCTTGACAACCTTCAGACGTTTGCAGGATCATTTGTGGGACATTGGTGATAACTTCGTGTTTTATGTTTTTTATGTTAATAATAACTCATTATATCTTTGTGCGGCTCTTCACTAATTTAAGTGCTAATGTTTGCAAACCTATTGATTTAAGTTTCTGTTTTGTCGTAAGGCCAACCCGTTATGCTGACGTTCCCGACATGGACGTCGAACGCAGGTCCAACGAACCAAGACCCAGCTTCATTCTGAGTGGTTCCGGGGTTTGGACTGCGTTTCGACATCCTGCGCTCTTCGACGTCTAGCCTGTCAAAACCTCACTTACACTCCCACTCACATCTCACTCACCTCACTCACTCACCTACTCACTCCCATCCACTCATCACTCATCTCACTCACCTCACTCACTCACGTCACTCACTCACTCACCACGTCATTCACTCACACACTCACTCACACACTATCACTCACCTCATCTCACTCACTCATCACTCACTCACTCACTCACTCACTCACTCCTGCACCTCGACAGAACAGTCACTTCATTGTTGAAGTAGTTGTAAACATTGAACGTAGCTTTTTGGGGGGGGTGGTGTGTATGCCCTTATTAGGCATGCAATGCCCATTTAAAATGCCAAAAAAAAAAAATTTTTTAAAAAAAATTTTTTCAAAAACGATAAACTCTAACATACCAATTAATTAATACCCAATTCAGAACAGTGATTATATATATATACTACTATATATATGATAAAAACAGGATCTTGGTAAAACCGCGTCGAAAATAAGATGAACCGAAGGCAGAACCTTGGCCGTCCACCGACGTTTCGTCTGTACTTACGTCAGACATTTTCAAAGTTTGACTGTGACTACGGAGTTGGAGTCACAGTGGTTTGGCAAGCACGCAGCGCCTCCTTTTTATAGCCTCGCTAAAGGTGCGGGCGCGAGCGTTATATCATAGAGAATACGGTGCGGGGCGCGAGGTCATTCGTGAAAAGGGTGGGCGGGCGGCCGATGTCATATCGATAAAATATTATAGCGGATTGTGGCAATGCGAAACAAATAGCACAGCTTACTGTATGAAACTTTTTAGTCCGGCTTCTTGTCCATAGGGCCTGACTTGGTTTTTGTCTTTGTGAAATGTTATTCGTGGCTTGCGAATTATGGAATCTGTAATTTGCACACCTCTGAGGGATTTGGCTGAATAGGTTCTATGGACTACCTTTCGAGGATGAGTCTGCAGGTTCCAGCAAGAGGGAGTGGCTCTGGCTATCATCTCTTTTGTTCATGTTTTCGGCGTTTCTCAATTTTCCATACAGATTTCACGATAATACGTGTGCTTGATCTGTTGTATCAGGACAAATAGTTTTTGTTTTTGTGTCCAAAATCTATATATACCTCCATATAAAATATGAACGTTGTAGCCCCACCCGTTTTGGCCAGAATCGGTCCAAATGTCAGCGAAATATCGTTACTAAAATCGAAAAAACTCGTAAAAGTACGAATTCATGAGAACTATTTCTTCGATTGCTACCCAAAAAGGCAGGTCTAAATTCTAGAGATTTCTGAAGGTCCCCTCCATAAGTTCGTTATAGCTAATTTCTCTGGTGCTTACGGGTAGATCATTATGGGCGTCGTGTAATACATCCGGATACTCTGGGTTTCGACTTCTAAATGTAACCTTTGTCGGCATCATCAGATATGTTAGCAAAGTCACACTCTTTAATCTCCTCCGCACTAAAACACTTAAGGGGAATCCCTAGACTCGACTCATATTGGCTAACTAAGAATATATGTGTACACAACAAAGTATATCTGTTTAAGGCCTACTGACGTGTTTTTTTTCAAAAGTGGCGGAAATTTTGGGCAATTTTGGACATGTTTTGTTGAATTTTTTTGTTAAAAATGGGAACAAACCAGCTCAGAGATCATTTGGTTTAGAACCTAGATTTTTTTTATCAACAACTATGTACGTTTTTGCAGGGGTTTGAAGGTAACTTTATTCAAATATCTCGTAACTTTTTTTTATATGAATTTTTAAATTTTGGTGAAAATTTCACAACAAAAACACGAAGTGTTTTAATTGTTTTTCACTTGAATTTCGTGAGGCATACCAGATTGGGCTACTTCTTTGCTTCATTGAACGTTTTTTAAAGGGTATCAAAGTCTTTTTGACGGTCCTACGATAAAAACTCGTTGAGTGTGACTGATTCCCCAAGACGCTGCAAGAACAGGCGACTCAGCTCCGATTCCGGCCGTCATCTGTCGCTGTGTACGGCAGCCAAGGCAAAATTTGAGCGGGTCGCGAGGTTGCCATGCCATGCGCTCGACTCTGTTATAACACGGGAATACACACATCGGTCGGGAGCGGACGGACTTTGTGACTGTCTAGTTTTTACGAGTACGTTGCGGTTGAATGAATCTAGTATTGTATTGTTCTAATTTTAGTCGATGGTAGAAAAACCGTGTTTATAATACTAGCGCGATTTTGTGTTTAGTAAAAACATAGTCAATAGTACAATACGTAGATCTAATTTGTCAGGTCACACAATTGGCAGATACAAAACAAAACCGCAATAGACCTAGGAAAACGCTGTAAAAGGGCAAAAGAAAGTAAAAGTCTCACACGAAAATTGCCGTCCATAAACAACTTTCTTACCCACGTAAAATAAATCAATGCAAGTTTATATCATTCAAATAATTAAAATATGAATATTCCAATACCGATATGCCTACTTAGATCGAATTAAAAAGTGCATTTTCCTGGGAGCCTGACTTGGAATCTGAGTCAGGTCCGTCAGGGACTCAGAGTAATTCGTTTTGGAAACCACACTCCACTCATTGCGAGTATTTTTTTATTGCTAGTAGTAATTATTATTTGCGGACAAACTTTTTTTCCCACAACAAGCAAATAAATAGAAAAAAAATCTAGGTGAATATTTTATTTATTTTCTACAATTTAGAAATAAAAAAAAGTCCGCCCCGACCGGGATTTGAAACCTATACTACGGGAGTTTTTTCCCGACTAAACCAAATCGAGAAATAGGAAATTTGTTGTAGTCTCGATAGAACATTTGGCAAGAGAAATCGGTTATGTTGAGCCGGAGGTTCTGGGTCGAGACCGGCGAGGGTAAGTTTACAATTGCCATGTGTCAAAAATATATAGGTTTCTAATGAAATTCAAATAATTATTTTATAAGAAAGAGTTACATAATTCTAATGAAGGGGGGGAAATATGTGTTCTATATTGGTTTATAATCAATTTGGGGTTTTAACTATTTATATGGAAAACTTTCACCGCGGCGATCGGGCATATAATATATCACATCGCACGTGGAGCCTACAGCCACTGTGTTGCTAGATAAGAGTGGCATGGGAAAGGGTTTGAGTGTGCACTATAGACCCAGACGCAACATGCGGGGGCTGGTATGAAACACCAATATTGGGGTAATGCTTTGATCTTTCTAGGGGAATGTGGTTTGAGAATGAGAAGGGGAAAATCTGTACGCTTGGGACTGGAAACTGGTTCAGTACGGTAATAGGGAGAAGGGGGGGGGGGGGGGGGGGGGGAGAGCGGGGGAAGCTGGTGCGATAAAGATAATCTCTTCTAGCCGTCCGCGGCAGCTAATCGGTTTTGGCGCAGGTCCAAAGCGTATGACATTGTTAGTTGGAGGACGCGGGTTCGAATCCCACAGGGGCCTTAAACGGTTTTTTGTCCTCAACCCCCATTTATTACCACTTATCGTCTCAATAGAAGTAGGTAATAATAGGCAGCTAAAAGAGAATGTATTATAATTCTCTATCCCAACAATGTCTTATTATAAACGGGGCCTTAATTATTTCGGAATAAAAGTTAACACATTATGGAAGTGAGAAATAAACAAACGAATTGTTTAATTATCCTTGCCAAAATAAAATATTTAGCCCTAATGTATAGGTTCTTACAGCAAGTGACCCCAGTCATGCCCATTGCTGAAATCTCCAGTGATAAGTTTTCCGATATACCTATCGCTCCAGCCCTGTTGTTACCATGTTTCCAAAATTGAAGGAATTTTACTTGGAGTGTGCACGAGCTTCCGGAAATTTGTGGGGTCCTAGGGAAACTCCAAATATGCGAGTACGGGACCCGCCCCACATCCAGGAAGCACAAAGAACTAAAGCTGAGAGTGCTGCGAAAAAAACTTCAAAAATTTAGCCTAATGTCTGTTAATGTTACCCCCGCGCCGTTTTGGGAATTACACTATTTTGTTTTTCGATAAAAAAAAATACGCTCATCCAACAACGCGCCTGAAAAAGCGTTTGCGAAGGCTAGAAATAAATATCAGCAGTTGACACAGATGCTAGTTGAAGTTCTGCATTATTTAAGCTGGTTCTGGTGGTAATTATTACAAATTTGTGTGGGTCGTTCTTTGGACTACAGTGACCAGGCATTACAACATATTGGTAAAAATATACTAAACATAATTTGTTACCAACAAGGGGATTTGCTTTTGTTTCCAAACACTCGCTAATCTTTTTAACTCAATGCACCAACTGCAAAGATATAAATAGTATAAAAGTTATAAAAAACAGATGAAAATTAACATGGACTCGCAACACCAAAGCGGCTATATTCATAATCATGAATCATGATGCATCTTCTTCATTGCTATTTCATACAATAAAAGGATAAAAGGGTTTTTTTTCACTTTGAGTTCGAATTATTTATTATATTTCAAACAGACTTTAAATATATCGTTCTGGAAATATCCTAAACCTATCCTAAATTGAAACCCATTACTCGAAAAAACAAACTTGATGCCCGCGGAACGTAGTATAGTAGCTATTCGCATAGCTGTCTTTGGTGTGCGTGGACCCCTCTCAGGTGACCGACTAGGATATTTGGATGTTAGATACGCGAATGTAAAGTGCTGTTTTGAAGAGGCCTCGACCAAGAAAAAATGCCCCGAGACTGAGGAAAAATGTTAAGACATGATTGCTTGTGGCGGGATTCGAACCCATGACCATCCGAAACAGAATTTAACAAGCTACGCATTTTTTTTTTATACCTGTCATACCTGTCTGTAAAAACAAACATGGAACGTGGAAATTATCTAAACACAGTAATTTGTAAGAAACGTGGTCTTGATGACTTGGTAGGAGAAAGATGAATTCGATTTCAACGGTAAGTTTATTGCATATTTCTGTGTTGACACTCAAGTGTGCGCATGGGGGCATTAATTTTGACTGGGTGTCGATATGTCGGGAAAACCTGGAAATAATCAACAAAATAAACTAAACTGAAAAATAAATGAATGTAAGTGATGATTGATGAATGAATGAATGAATGAATGAAGGAAGGAAGGAAGGAATGATGATATTTTGTTTTCATGTGCCCCTCCTCCCCCCCCCCCCCTATGAGTGCGCATGGTGGGCATTCATTTTGACTGGGTGGCGATATGTCGGGAAAACCCCCGAAATAAATAAAACTGAAAAATGAATGAATGTTAAATGATGAAGGAAGGAAAGGGAAAGGAAAATATTTTGTTTTCATGTGCCCCCCCCCCCCCCCCCATGGGAAAAAGCATGGGGGACATTAACTTTTACTGGGTGTCGATAATCGGGAAAACCTAGAAATAAACAACGAAATAAATTAAACTGAAAAATGAATGAATGTGAATGTGAAGAAAGGAAGATATTTTGTTTTCATGTGCCCCGCTCCCCCGATTGATACAACTATGCGCACGCCACGTCACCCACTGCAATGTGGTAAGCGCGTCGTGTTCCAAAGAGTTAGTCTATGTAGCCGTAGAGATTGCAAACATCGCCTAGCTCCCGGGCCGCGTGCTGCCGTGAAGTAACTGAGGGTCAAATAGACACCACCGACCTTCGACGTGCGGGTCCTCTCTAGCCTACGGCTCATGCTCGACCCGGCCCGTCTCGTTTCAAAGGGTCGAGTTTTTTTCGCCGCGGAGAGATGGAGGGGGGGTGACGTAATAGCGTTCATATGAAATAGGGAATTATTATTCTGAAGCTGTTTGGTATTATGACCGAAAATAGGCTTCTAGGGATTTCCCCTTAACATATATCGAACTTTATTGATCGAAATCACTCAAAAAATCACTGTTTGCTTTCTTTATTTGCACCAAGCCCCCAACATCCCCTCCTTTGCGTGCTTTCTGTATCACCTGTACCAATACACAGAAACTTGCCTTCACTTCTGGGTGGTGTTTTAAGTGATCTTCAACTTCCCTGTTGACATGTTTACCAGTCCAGTATTGAAAAACAGTTGCAGTTCCATATAAACCCCCTTCAATCCACGCGTTATCAGTACACTATTTCCATATGGCATATACGATCCAATTGACCTCGTCCTCAGCATATCCTCACAGTATGTAGTTTTGTTGTACGAAGAATAATATGTTATTCAGATCCTTCCTGTGCATTTGAGGGTTTTTTTGCAGGGAACGTACAAGCCAACATCAAGTGAAATCAACCCTTTTAACGGAACCCAACTCTTTGCGTATAGATTCCTTGAGCTTGTTTCAGCGTTGTTGACCACTCGTGTGTTGTTGTTTTTGTTTTTGTTGTTGTTGTTTGTATTTCTAGCAGTGGTTATTAAACCCCCCTGCTGGTGTGATTTCTTGATGATTTTTTCTCTTTAGCATTCGTTAGAGAAATTTTGAATTTTTGAGTGTTTTGGACAACCCAAAACCCATGCCTTATGCGGGCTCGAACCCACATCCCCCTGAAGTCACGCGCTTTGGATTTACGCCCCAATCGTATGAGCCACCGCGGACGGTCACTCGTGTGCTAGTGCAGTGATTAGAGGGGCAGCACCGAATCGGGTGAGAGGTGTTATATTAGTCATCATTAAATTATAAGCAGACCATGGTGGGATCGTATTAATGCTTGGTAAGGTGGAAAGGGACATGTTTTAAACATTTTCATGGGGTTTTTTTTAAAAAAAACGTTTTTTTTTTTTTTAGTTTTTT
>JAMZAV010013761.1:0-15348 GCA_024449915.1 Sweltsa coloradensis | reverse complement strand
CAATAGTTGTCTGACCTGTTTTCTGCTGTTGCTGACACTGTCGAAGCAAAGCAAACTCGTGATAAATCTGGCCCGAGGACCAATGAATAAAACTGGTAGGCTTTTTAAATGTGGACTGTATATTTATTTATTTATTTGAATTACTTTACTTTCAAACATAGTACACTCATTTCACATCCATTTCAACTCGTTCGTTGCTAGTGACTACTAAAAAACATATTTTATAACAAAAACATGATGTGAGGTCACAGCCCTCACAATGCATAACAATATTATGCCTTCTAAACTCAAACAGTATGAAAAGTCTACCCACTCAGTCATGTTTATAAACTAACTAACCAGTGGGAGGGGAGGGCAATCCAAACCTGGCACGACGTCATTGAAGCGTGAAGAATGATCAACCAGAGATCGGTATTTGAAAAAGAAGTTTCGGGAAATGAAAAATAAAAAAATTGTATTGGGTGTCAAAATAGTAAATACATTACCCCGCGTCTCTGCTCTCCCATGCGTTTTAATTTACACGGATATGTCTCCAGTCTCGAGAAATGTTTAATGACTTTACTTTTACAAAGCAATGTATTTGTTACTGGGTTTGATTGTATCGGCATCAAAAAGTTTGTGTTTAGTAACGTTACAAGAATGATAAATCAAGATTTTCTGAGTTCAAGGACATAACACAATCAAACTGTGCACAGAGATTAAATAACAATTAATAATACTTCTTCACATTTTATAGTATATATTCATATAACATTTATTCAATGAAAGAATCTTGAACGAAACATTGAACCGTATAATTCATTCTTAAGACAGCAAAAAATGATAGCCGGGAAACCAAAGAAAATTATGATTCGAATGAAAACAAAAGTTACTACAAAAACGTGTATGTTGTAAGAAAAAGTTTGTGTCTGGGTGTAACATTACGTGACAGAACTTGGCATCGTGCACTACTAAACCAATGAGTGTATTTACACCCAAGACGTGTAGCATAAGTGTAGTGAAACTTGGCTTCAAGAATCAATTCCCACAACTTGCACAATGCAACACGACATCAGAATAACAACAGCCAGCAATTTAGCCTTATCTGTGTCGCACGAAAATTGGCTGTCAAAACACAAAGGGACTATTAGTTTGTCCAGACTTGTCATTGTACACAACTTACTCCCATTCTGCCTATCCTTCTCGCACGTGATTATAAACTTAGCCTTCGTTGTAGGAGAAGGTTGTAGGAGAAACAAACAGACAATTCGTACCTTTTTTCCAGTGTTAATGTTTAGAGCTTCAAAACATACCGTAATACTTTCGCTGTATTTTTTATTCTATTTTTTTACATGAACTACTCAAATATTTGCTTAAAAACGCTTAGTCCCGCCGCGTTGATGGATGAGCTTTTATGTAAGTATTTAGTTTGCGATGGATCTATTTACTTATCAAGGGCCTTTTGAACGCATTGTTGGTGATTGTTTTCAAGTTTCTATTGTTACTTGTAAATTGTTATTATTAACCTAAAAAAACTCACATTAAAACCTTTATTCTATGGATTCTGGCTAACTTTTTCAACTTTTTCTTTCGAAAATCAATACATCACCATTACCTTAATGTCCATGTGAAATATGAACGTTGTTACTCCACCCGTTTGGTCAGAATCGGCTCAAATGTCACGAAAATATCGCACTAAAAATCGAAAAAAATCGTAAAAGTACAATATTCATGAGAAATATTTCTTCGATTGTACCCAAAAACGTGGCAAGTCTAAGTTCAGAGATTTCGAAGGTCCCCTCAAATTTTCATCAAGATCGCATATGCCGTTTCCCGGTAGAGAGCGAACAAACAGACAGAAAAAAAACAAAAAACAAAACAAACAAAAAACACCCGAGCAAAATTTTTTGGGGGGTCAGTGAAATTGAAGTCTTCGCTTCGCTCATCCAATTACTTCCAAGGCGGTGGCATCTACATTGTAGCAACAATCCATAGGTTGTTGTTGTTGTTGTTGTTGTTGTTGTTGTTGTGAATACCTTCTGTTGTTAATATCTATAAATACGAGACATTTGCAAAGAATCACGTAGTACCTTGCAACAGTCAAAAGCACTGCGCACATCTTTGACCGATATGAATACTTACTAGATTTTTGTGAACTTTGATATTATCACATGAAATAAAGTATTTTACAATTTCCATAATATTGTTCAAATATTGACCGATTTCTTTGATTTTTCTTTCTAAATTCCTAAAATTATTTAAGATTTAACACATGATAAGGACAACACAATAGTTGTTGCCATCCCGATGACACACATTAATTGGAACATTCAAACGTTATTACCCTATAACTACGATTCTGTAGTAATTTGGTAGTTGAATATGTGTGAAAAAATATTGGGAAACTGGACTATTGCTCCTGAGGTGAGTTTACAGGTTAACACAATAGTAATGGACAAAAGCGCTGCTCACATTTATAAATTATTTCAACGATATCGAGTAAAAATTCGTAGTAAGTAATCTTTGGTAGGTAATAGTTATCGCAATTCAGGGAAGTTAGTCGTTCTGTTGTAGATTTATCTCAGTACATTGAAGCATTTTCTTAGTACAGTTCGAGTCTGTAATATGAATCTGGAATCGCTGTATAATACACTAGTTAATAGTTATTATAGTCTGGTACCTGTTGTAGCACCCTCGTCTGCTACTATACAGTCATCTTTGGCCTTGGAACGCATTCATTTGTCAGTACGTCATCGTTGGTCTGGCATTCGTCGGCATCTACATCCCTTTCGGTATCTCAGGTTGAAATCGAATTTGTATTACTTTAAATCCGAAGTCAATAATAAATATCAGTCATTTATAGAATATTAATTAGTAAGAAGTTGAAAATTTCGTAGTAAGTAATCTTTGGTAGTAATCATCGCAATTTAGTCGTGGAAGGAATAGTTCTGTTGTAGATATCTTACGTACATTGAAGCATTTTCTTTATATAGTTCGAGTCTGTAATATGAATCTGGAATCGCTGTACAATACACAAGTTATTATAGTCTGGTACCTGTTGTAGCACCCTCGTCTGCACTATACAGTCATCTTTGGCCTTGGAACGCATTCATTTGTCAGTACGTCATCGTTGGTCTGGCATTCGTCGGCATCTACATCCCTTTCGGTATCTCAGGTTGAAATCGAATTTGTATTACTTTAAATCCGAAGTCAATAATTAATATCAGTCATTTATAGAATATTTAGTAAGAAGTTGAAAATTTCGTAGTAAGTAATCTTTGGTAGTAATCATCGCAATTTAGTCGTGGAAGGAATAGTTCTGTTGTAGATATCTTACGTACATTGAAGCATTTTCTTTATATAGTTCGAGTAATATGAATCTGGAATCGCTGTACAATACACAAGTTATTATAGTCTGGTACCTGTTGTAGCACCCTCGTCTGCACTATACAGTCATCTTTGGCCTTGGAACGCATTCATTTGTCAGTACGTCATCGTTGGTCTGGCATTCGTCGGCATCTACATCCCTTTCGGTATCTCAGGTTGAAATCGAATTTGTATTACTTTAAATCCGAAGTCAATAATTAATATCAGTCATTTATAGAATATTTAGTAAGAAGTTGAAAATTTCGTAGTAAGTAATCTTTGGTAGTAATCATCGCAATTTAGTCGTGGAAGGAATAGTTCTGTTGTAGATATCTTACGTACATTGAAGCATTTTCTTTATATAGTTCGAGTCTGTAATATGAATCTGGAATCGCTGTACAATACACAAGTTATTATAGTCTGGTACCTGTTGTAGCACCCTCGTCTGCACTATACAGTCATCTTTGGCCTTGGAACGCATTCATTTGTCAGTACGTCATCGTTGGTCTGGCATTCGTCGGCATCTACATCCCTTTCGGTATCTCAGGTTGAAATCGAATTTGTATTACTTTAAATCTTTGGTAGTATAGTTATCGCAATTTAGAGAAGTTAGTCGTGAAAGGAATAGTTCTGTTGCAGATATATCTCAGTACATTAATACATTTTCTTAGTATAGAACCGTTCTGTAAGTAAGCCTACATCATTAGACCATAAAAATATGCTACTAGGAAACGCTCAGTTGGACGCGTTGATAAGCGAGCACGTGCTATAGCTAGACCCACATTGCACATTTTATAAATTTTAAAAATTGCGACGTTCGCTGTTGACGGGGCCATGTTTCCAATATTATTTATTATTGGCAAGGTATTTGGGTAAACCCGTGGGTAAACCTTTACTTTGTGGATAAAATCCACCTCCATCTAGAGGACCTTGACTTCATTTCTTTGGGAAAACTATTTTAACTCTTTGGTAATAACAAATAATACACTGCTTCCTCGATTACATAATTATCTACTACTAGGAAAACGCGTAAGTCCCGCCGCGTTGTTGGATGAGCGTAATTGGTGCATTGAGCTGCCATGTGTTATGCGGATTTTCTGTTGTTCTGTGAAAAAATCATTACTAAGTTGAAGATTTTTTTTAAATAAAATAAACAAAAATTAAAAATTAACTTTAATTTTTTTTTTTAAATAATCGTAATTTTAAAAAAACAGAAAAATCGTAATATTGAAATTTTCATAAGAAATAATTATTCGATTGCGCACAAATTTTACACGAATATATTAATTCATAAAATTAAGGTTCTGTGAAAAAATCATTACAATAGGATAAAGCATGTAGGTGTTATAAGTCAAAGAATTGTTTTAAAAATGAAAAAAAAAACGTAAAATTTCGATTTTCATGAGAAAGTTTTTTGATTGCCCTCAAATTTCACACGAATACCAAAGTTCATAAAATTAAGGTTCTGTGAAAAAATCATTACAATCGGATAAAGCATGTAGGTGTTATAAACTGAAGATTTTTTTTTAAAATCGAAAAAAATCGTAAAATTGCGATTTTAATGAGAAATAATTTTCCGATTGCGCTAAAAACCGTGGCAGTTCTAAGTTTAGAGATTTCGAAGGTCTCCATAAAATTTCATCGTAATTGGAGTATCGGTTTAGCCGGAATCGTGTTAACAAACACACAATAATACAAACAGAAAAAAAAGAAAGTAAAACATTCCGGATTTTTTCTCCAGTGTAGAGAAATGGAATCTTCGCTTCGCTCGCTACGCTCATCCAATTAATTTTGTAGTGTCATGCAACACAATCTAGTGATTGACATGTACATAAATGCACAAAGTGTTTGTCTTTTTCTATTTACTAGGAAAACGCTTAAGTCCCGCCGCGTTGTTGGATGAGCGTTGGTGCATTGAGCTGCCATGTGTTTACGGATTTTCTGTTCTGTGAAAAAATCATTACTAAGTTGAAGATTTCTTTTAAATTAAATTAAATCAAATAAAAATTTTAACTAATCGTAATTTTAAAAAAGGAAAAATCGTAATATTGAAATTTTCATAAGAAATAATTATTTCGATTGCGCACAAATTTTTCACGAATATATTAATTCATAAAATTAAGGTTCTGTGAAAAAATCATTATAATCAGATAAAGCATGTAGGTGTTATAAGTCAAAGAAATTATTTAAAAAATCTAAAAAAATCGTAAAATTGCGATTTTCATGAGAAATAATTTTTCGATTGCGCTCAAAAACGTGACAGTTCTTAGTTCTAAGATTTTGAAGGCCTCCATAAAATTTCATCACAATCGGAGTATCGGTTTAGCCGGAATCGTGTTAACAGACAGACAAAAATACAAAAAAGAGAAAGAGAAGAAAGAAAAAAACATTCCGGTTTTTTTTCTCCAGTGTAGTGAAATGGAATCTTCGCTACGCTCATCCAATTAATTACGTTAAGAAACGGACACATTACGTGTTCTGAATAAAAATGAAAAGTTTGACTGTTTGTGACGGTGCCATGATCCCTCAATTTCATTACGGTCATATAATCTAGAAAAACCCGGCACCTCCACCATTTCACTAAATCTCGTGCAAAGACGGTATTGTTCAAGATTACTCTGTCCCTTCTCGAAACTCCTGAAGCCAAGTGAACCGTGATTGCTTAATACTCAGTGAAACCGTAATTTCCTGCGACGTTGACGTTCTATTATGTTATGTTATCTGTGTGATTCTGTCATACTGGTTCCGGCGACGGCCAGGCTTATGTCCACGTGGATATAGGACAAGTTCAAACTTCGCCCAGACTACAATAATATTATTCAATGGGTATTGGAGCAGTATCCTCCCGTCCAATAAATACTTGAGGCGGGGTTTTCAGAGGATGATGTTATTGACGGATGTCTGGCAAACTTTAAGTTGTAAAAGAGTTGTTTAATCAGGTCATGCGCGATTTGACATCTGACAAAGAAGTTGCATTGCACATTTCTTGCGGGGAAAGTTTGAGTTGTTTCAAAGAATACTGCGTGGAAATTGTTTCTGTCAAAGTTTTTATTGTGGTAATACATGAATAATATGTAAAATTGAGTCACGAACACGTTAAAATTATTAGAAAGTTGTGTGAACGTAAATTTACTGCACATGATTCATTTATATCTGGGGATGTTGGTAGCATTGAAATGAGCTACGAATTGTTTTGTTAAACATATGAATATTTATTCTCAAATCTCACTTAAGTGAATCTGAAACTATAACACATAAAACGTGCTTTGTAAAAAAATGCTGAAACATTCTATTAGAGAAGAGATAAGTTTCATATAAAATTACATGTAATTATTCATAAAATTTTAAAACGTACAATGTAAGAATCTCCAGTGAAGCCAAATTGGGTAGCTTACTTAATATTCGTGTAAACAATCTTGTTACTAAGATCTACCGGTATAAAAATTAACTTATTGTTCACGAAATTCACAAACTTTAAAATTAAACATGATCTCAAATAATTTCTTTACTTATCCGCGATTGCTCAAATGCAATGATTTTCAGCTCGACACTTTTACAAAGACAATTCATAATGTAGTCATAATCGTTTTATACTAACAAACTTGCGACCTTTTTTAATTTAAATTAAATTAATTTCTATAGATTACAACCATTAGCCTGTAATTATGATAATATAGTAGACAAAACAATATTCAATCTTCCATTAAAATCAATTAATTATTTAATTAGGGTGGCTTTAATCTATTTCTATACTTTTATCGTACTTTTTACTGATTCAACCATCGAATTTCATAACTAATTTGACCAATAGAACCGATTATAGTTTGTTGACTTTACATTAGCCTTACAAAAACATTAAGAAATTATAATATTTGAAAGAACAAAATTATAAAATGTTCAAAAAAAAGCATCTTTTTGGATGAGCGTAACGAGCGTAAGCGAGCGAAGCGAAGATTCCATTTCACTACACTGGGAGAAAAAAATCCGGAGTGTTTTTTTTTTTCTTCTTTTTTTTCTGTATTATTGTGTGTTTGTCAGCACGATTCCGGCAAAAACCGATACTTCATTGCGATGAAATTTTATGGAGGCCTTTGGAAATCTCTGAACTTAGAACTGCCACGTTTTGAGCGCAATCAAAAATTTATTCTCATGAAATCACAATTTTTACTTTTTTTTTTCGATTTTTTAAACATTCTTTGACTTATAACACTAACATGCTTTATCGATTTTAATGATTTTTTCACAGAACCAAAATTTTTTATGAATTAAAATATTCGTGTGAAATTTGAGCGCTTTTGGAAATTATTTCTCAGAAAATCGAAATTTTTACGGGTTTTTTTCTTTTTTAAAACAATATCTTGACTTTTAACACCGACATGCTTTAACCAAATTGTAAAAATTTTTCACAAAACCCTTTAAATTTTTAATGAATTTATATATTCGGGTGAAATTTGAGCGCAATCGAATAATTTTTTTTATATGAAAATCGCAATTTTACGATTTTTTTTCTTTTTAATTACGATTAATTAAAAATTAAAAATTAATTTATTTTTTATTTAATTTAAATTAAATTTTTAAAAAAATCTTCAACTTGTAATGTTTTTTCACAAAAACAACAGAAAATCCGCATAACACATGGCAGCTCAATCCCCCCCAATTACGCTCATCAACAACGCGGCGGGACTTAAGCGTTTTCCTAGTAATATACCAAAAATTCTTCCTAAGTATTTTAAAACATTTTTATGCAGTGTGTTAATATCTCCCACGAATCAATGGGATCGATACAAAGAACCACAAGTAAAAAAGTTCCGATGATTAAACGATGGGGCGTGCGCGGGGTGCGTTGGCGTGTGCGTGTGCGTGTGCGTGTGCGTGTGCGTGTGCGTTTTGCGTGTGCGTGGTGCGTGTGCGTGTGCGTGTGCGTGTGCGTGTGCGTGTGCGTGTGCGTGTGCGTGTGCGTGTGCGTGTGCGCGTGCGTGTATGCGCGTGCTCTTGACCCTTTGTTGGGGAAAAACCCTGCTCTGAACTTTGTTCACGTCGCCACATTTCCAAGTAGAACCAAAGCACTTGAAAGAAAAGACCTCAGACTCTACGCTTTTTTACGATGTTCACAGTATTTTGTTTGGAAAGGGGCTATCGAATCCTGGAGAAAGAAAAATATTGATTCTTAAGCGGACCGCTAACCTCTAGAGACGGAAATGTGAAAATGACCAAGGTATTATACTCGCGACTAAATGATTGTATATTTTAACAATACAACGTCTTGGATTATTTGTAGAATTTGAAGCCAGAGAAATTTAAAAAACTGCCATTGCCTTCCCTTTAGCCTTTTTATCTAGATAGCAAATCAGTGATTTCCTAGCACGCCGTTATTTTTCATCAGTTCCCAGAAGAGTTTTGCGTGACGAATATTGCACGTAGTTTGAGCCACCGAAAATGTTTCCTAACTTCAGATTTGAAAACATAACTTTTGTAGCAGGCCTGTTTCGTCTAGCCCACATAATCAAGGGCGCAATTAAAATTCAAGGGTATTGTATTATAAGAGAAAAATAATGTAAGTACTAACTTAATTATATTGCCCGAATATGTTGTTAAGGGTAATCTAGACGATTGTGTTATATTTGAGGTTACTAGTAAATATACACTTGAGTGAGTCCGTAAACCCTTTCTTCATTTCTTACATTTGTGAATGTAGGAATTTGTTGACAGTAAACATAGTTTAAAATAGTGTTTTTTGAATGGGGCGCATGCTTTAGAGGGGGAAAGGTGTTGTTTCCCTCTTCCCCCTCGACTCAAAAACACATTTCATAAAACACATTCTTCAGCAAGCAGCATTTATCCTACACAATCCACATTCCACATCCACTAAGATATGGCAGTTGTTATTCCCACAAGGTTTCGCCTGTAGAATGCGGGGAAAACCTCCGAAACCTATTCTCGAATTCCCCGCTGACATTTGGCCTGAACGCGAACCCGAAATGAAACGATTCAATCAAGTCAGGCAATCGTCATTCCCGGCTTGGCTGTTCATACACGACCAAGTGTCGTGACTTTATCGAATCCAGGGGCGCTATCTCCGTCGAGGGGGTTGCGTAACCTCGACTCAAATTTACCGACTTCCTTAGACAAACCCTGTCAATTGAATTTATTTGAAATCGTTTAATATTTGCATTTTCTTCACATATTGCAAGTAAAAATTTTAATTTTTAATTGTAATAATATTTTAACAACTCTAATCGTTACTATACAAATATGAAATTATAAAGTATATATATTGGTTTTTAGCTGGTACGTCGTATGTAATAACAGTGATGTGCCAGAAGTTTGTGCTACATCAAATTCATTTAAAAATCACAAGTAACTTTACATTTAATTTAGACTAGGAAAACGCCTAAGTCCCGCCGCGTTGTGGGTTGAGGGTAATATTGGTGCATTGAGCTGCCATTGTGTTATGCGGATTTTCTGTTTTTTCTGTGAAAAAATTTTTACTAAGTCGAAGATTTTTTTTAAAATTAAATTAAATAAAATTAAAAATTTACTTAATTTTTTTATTAATCGTAATTTTTTAAAAAAAGAAAAACATCGAAAAATTGCGATTTTCATGAGAAATAGTTTTTCGATTGCGCTCAAATTTCACAAGAATATCTTAATTCATAAAATTAAGGTTCTGTGAAAAAATCATTAAAATCTGATTAAGCATGTAGGTGTTATAAGTCGAAGAAATTTTTTAAAAATCGAAAAAAATCGTAAAATTGCAATTTTTATGAGAAAAATTTTTCGATTGCGCTCAAAAACGTGGCAGTTCTAAGTTCAGAGATTTCGAAGGCCTCCATAAAATTTCATCACAATTGGAGTATCGGTTTAGCCGGAATCGTGTTAACAAAACACACAATAATACAAACAGAAAAAAAAGAAAAAAAGAAAAACATTCCGGATTTTTTCTCCAGTGTAGTGGAAATGGAATCTTCGCTTCGCTCGCTACGCCTCATCCAAAAATTGTGGTACTACTAAATACTAACTTAAACATGTATGTATAAATTGTTTATATATTTGTCTCTAACAACAAGTATATCCACCCACAAGTATCAGGTCACTAAATCAAAACAATTATAAATACACATTAATCACAATTTATCACGTAAAAAATACGTTATACAGATCACATGCGTGTTGAAATTAGTGTTTACTGTCGCACTTGTTTGAAAATATCTTGATTTTTGTCATTATACCTATAGAAATTTAAATTTGAAAACTAGAAACCGTGTAATTGCTCCAAAAATATTATCATGGTAAACTGTAAGAATACACCATTATATGAATTAAAACCGTGACAATTCTACAGCAGAGCATATTAGTAATAGTATGATTACATTTATTGAACGTTTCACTATTATAATACTATTATTTTAAGAAAAAGGTTTTTTTGCACATTTTTCAGCTACCCGCTTCCGCTCTATTACACATTTTTTACAAAAAATGTATTGAAAACTGTTACTGTAAAACGTCCAATTTCCAATCTTAAAATATACGATTCTGTCTCCAGGTTTCTTCTTTTTCTATCGCACAAAAAGTTGTATTTAGTTTCGACTTTTTTTCCATTTACATCCTGGAGAAATCGTTCTCAAGGAGAATAATATGGTTGTAGTTCGTGGTTAATAAAGCACGTACAACTTAAACTTCCGGTTTGATTGCAAACATAATAATAGTGAATACCACGTGTCACATTAACATTACATCGTTCCTTTCTAGTTCCGCTTTTATCTTATATCTTTACATTCATAGTCGTCATCTTTAACGTACAGTAACTGTAACCAGTAACACATTTGCATTGTTAATCATCAAGATACGAAAACACGGAGCTGCGAAATATGTCACCCCACATAATATTTATTGCCAAAGAAACTTCAACAATTGCAAAGTTCTCCTCCATATAAATGTTTCAATTACCGCATTGTCTTACGGTGTTGTCCTAGCTAGAGACACACTTGTATTTATTTCTCTTGTTGCAAGTTTTATCAACATCTCAAGTCTTTTTCCTTCAAAGATGAGTTCTGTTCCACGTTCTTCTTCTCATTTCGCCACGTTTTTATTTTATTTTTGTCAATTCGAGGAGAAAAATCACTCTTCCATCTAGCGGCGGTGATTGGATTTTTGCCTATATGTCTGGCATACTGTCACTTACAAACACTAGAGGTCCCCGTGCAGGCAGCACCTGATGGGACGGGCGACGAGCAGGTTGTCAATAGGCGTGATACGAGACGAGAGCTGGCGTTGGAAGGGCAAATGCCACGGAATGCCACGCGTGAGACTGTCTCAAGATATTATTTGATGTGTACAACCTAAGAAAGATTTTGAAGTAAATAAATACGACTTATATTTCTTTCCCTATGAGAAAAGGAAATAAAGATCAATTTGAGACATTTGAGAGTAATCGTAGAGAATATAAATTTGATAAATAAGTAAAATAAAGATTAGCGGAAGGCAAGTATTAATATACAAGTGACCAAATCAGTAGGAGACAATGTGTAATTGACTTGCTGCATATTTACAAGGGCAAACGTTCTATCGTCTGTGCGGGTGTCACGCCTTACGATAATATCAAAACATGACATCCGATTGCCATGCGATTTTTTGTTGGCATTTCACTTAGAAAGGAATTTTAAAATATTCTGAAGCTCTTAGGAAAAGAAGAAATTTGTATATTATACCCGGACTCTACGCCAAGGAGAATTAAATGTCGGGTCTAATATATCCTCCTTTGTAAATCAGTTTCTTAACTGAATAGTTTTAAGACGTTAAATAAATAAATAAAAATAGTAACAGTAAGCGTGTTCTCTATTTTCGATACTGCGCTTGTCAAGGGAAGCTGATATCATGAAGAGTTTTTAACTCCTGCCATCAGAAATATAGCGGTTTGCTCGTTTTAATTTTCTCTTCGACTTTTGTTTTCTTGATGATGAGTGAATGATATATGAGAACCAGTAAGGAAGACGATATCTTAAGCGTAATTTGAATCTGCGAGACTTTGAGATTCACTCCATCCGTACTGTTTACTTTACATATCAAAACTTGAGTGGTAATATGATAAGGGTCGTTGTTTCTCCCTCGTTAGCTGTGTCAGCTAGAGTCTATCTGTACGAGGGCACAAGAGAATATACACCGCCGTCAGTGGTGGAAGGCTGATCTAGAGTGTACGTTACTGAGGTACCGGTACCTCGGTTCGAACCCGTGGAACGAACAGAATTTGTTTATTGTCGTACACCCTCGTCGGGATTGTGTTATTGTTAATTTGTTGAAAAGTAAGATTTGGTGGAGGTGCCGGGTCCAAGCTTGTTGATGTAATTTCCCACACACCCTTCCAGTTAGTATGTGTGAATATAGATAAATAGCCGTTTAAATATGAACATAATTTTATGTTTATAATTATTTTTAATGCGATATTTTCGTGGTATTTGGCACGTGACCGGGCAAACGGCTACTACGATATTCATGAAATTTTATGGGAACGATCGATATTACTGAACACAGATATGTTATGATTTTGGGGACAATCGAATAAATACTTCTCATAAAAATCGTACTTTTAGGGCAACGATTGGTCAATATGATACAGTATTCACTGGAGAAAAATAATCAACCATAAAATCTCATCCATCAACGTGACAGGAAAAAGAGTTTGCGAAGCGGCCTAGTAAAATATCTACGAAGACGTACGCGCATGAAGCGTGCGCATCGCAATGGTAATATTCCTTCCCAGTTCACTGCAGTCATTGAATCCATGTTTTTACATCTCCCTTACACCCAATTTACGGACTGCGATGCCTCCATGAAAACGACCATCAAATTTATTCCTTTCAACCAAATTATTTCCCGAGCTTTATGATGGCCGTCCGTCCATATATCCCTCCATTTCATTTTTATAACTCTTTTTTACTTTCTACATTTTAATGTAGTTTACTCGACGGGTTCTACATCAAAGGTGAAAGAATTCATCGGCAGGTCGGTATCTATCTTCCCAGCTCATCTAGCCTAGTAGTGAATTTCATTACTTACGTCTCATGTTCAGTCACCTCTGCTTTCAATTACCTCCCGAAGTAATTACTGTCGTCTTCTGAAGGCTCAGCCTGTGACGTCATGCTACGGGGATGATTGGGACTCGAGGTAATTATGCACGGTGTTACCCATTTAGTCTTGTCAACCACACACGAGCTGGAGGGAAGCAAACATACTGGAGCAAGTGGGCGGGGCTTAGCAGGAGCGTCTCGTAATCTGGGGAGTAATCCGAGGAACTTTAGCATGTCCCTCTAACCTCAGTGTGGTAGGACAACCACGCTATCAGATGCGCCTAGTAGAGATAGTGGGACATTTGGGTGGCAAAGAGCAGGCTCGTAGGAAACTCAGGCTTGATAAGTTAGGCTGTATGCACTTAGCTCGTAAATTATTGAAATAATAATGATGTTAACAATAATAATAATAATAATAATAATAATAATAATAATAATAATAATAATAAAAATAATAATAATAATAAATAAATAAAAATAATAATAATAATAATAATAATAATAATAACATTAATAATAGTAATAATAATAATAATCAGCCTGGCAATTGTTGTAAAAGTAAGCTCCGACTGGGAATCGAACCCTGAACCTCCGGCTTAACGTACCGATGTTCTACCAATTGAGCCATCGAGACAAACTTTTACTCAAGTGCTATATTATGTTGTGAGTAATCATAGCAACATGGCAGTCTTCGGTTTGATTTATGGCAAGCTACTTCCTTTATTTTCAAATAATATATTCATATCCAATTGAAATGATTATGATGTTTAGATGTCATTGCTGGAAGAATAAGTAGTATAATAATTGTACTCCTGGCCTTAATGTATGCACAAAGCTATAGGCCTACTATGGAGGACGAAGGGTCATGAATGTTGTAAGCGATAGTAATCAGTGGATTTGGGCCCTTTATTTGTTGGCTAATGTTACATGAAAGCGCTTAAAATATGTCCGGATAAAGAGAATAAAACCAAATTAATAACCAATAAACCTTTATAGCATTCCCGAGAATCTTCAGTAATTATTGCCTACATTTTTACTGCGTTTTGATCAAAAACCACTTGAAAAACATTGCTGCTGTGTTTTAAATTATTAATATTGGACTAAAGTCCTTTATCAGGTAAACGTTTTGATGTTATGTAAATGTAACGACCAAAGGCAACATTAATTTTCTCTATGCTTGATCAAAAACGTCCCTTTCAATACAACATGCTAATTATATTGCAAAGGCGGGCGAAGCTTTGATCCTGTTTCACATTTGTTATGTTCAAATTATCTTGAACCTAACTCTACGTAAATAGTTGCATTCCACCTTGACCCGGGCGGTACTAATGCATCAACTCACCCAGCTGAGTCAGAGAGATAACAGCTGACTTGTGCGACTGGTAGGAAAGCAGGCCCGATCGAGAGACAACTGTGTGACTGGACGGCGACCAGGGAGGTTGTTACTGAGGGAACAGCTCGCTGTAGGATGCTACAGTGATTGTGAGCCTAGACTTGGAGACTGCAGGCGACGTGGGGCCCGGAATATACGATTCCAGGCTAAGCCAGCATTCAACCCGAGCGTCATTAGACGGAACCTTCTTCACAACCACTAATTCGGAGCCCTCGGGACGAACCATTGGAACCCTAGGACTTGCTGTCAAGGACTCGACCAATCCAGGTCATTCACTCGTACCGGACCAGGCCACACCCAGGACCAGGAGGAAACAATTACGCGCCAGGCTAGGAACGCAAGTAATCAACGTACCTACCACCCCACTTCCAGGTATCACTGATAATTATTTAATTGGTCCGTATGGCCTACTTTTTCCAAAGGCGATCTCACGTTTGAGTCAGTATAGGATATGTAAATGCCCAACCCCCCAGAGGTGGCAAGCATCTATGACTACATCAATAGCCCGTTGTGAGGTCATGTTATTTGGATATGTTTTTAAAATTT
>JAMZAV010013760.1:0-15716 GCA_024449915.1 Sweltsa coloradensis | reverse complement strand
GAGTCTAGTGTCCAGGTCCAGGTCATGTGTCCGAATACTAGGAAAACGCTAAGTCCCGCCGCGTTGTTGGATGAGCGTATATGGTGCATTGAGATGCCATGAGTTACGCGGATTTTCTGTTGTTCTGTGAAAAAATTATTTCTAAGTTAAAGATTTTTTTTAATTAAATTAAATTATATAAAAAATTAAATAAATTTTTATAATAATATAAAAAAAAAAACTAATTGTTTTAATTAATCGTAATTTTTTAAAAATAAAAAAATCGTAAAATTTCGATTTTCATGAGAAATAATTTTTCGATTACGCTTAAATTTCACACGAATATCTTAATTCATAAAATTAAGGTTCTGTGAAAAAATCATTACAATCGGATAAAGCGTGTAGGTGTTATAAGTCGAAGAAATTTTAAAAAAATCGAAATAAATCGTAAAATTGCGTTTTTTATAAGAAAAAATTTCCCGATTGCGCTCAAAAACGTGGCAGTTCTAAGTTCAGAGATTTCGAAGGCCTCCATGAAATTTCATCGCAATCAGAGTATTGGTTTAGCCGGAATCGTGTTAACAAACACACAAAAATACAAAAAAAAAAAAAAAAAAAGGAAAAAAAAAAAAAAAACATTCCGGAATTTTTTCTCCAGTGTAGTGAAATGGAATCTTTGCTTCGCTCGCTACGCTCGCTACGCTCATCCAACAAGTCTACGATAAACTTCATAGAATGTACTTATTCTCGGTCAATGACGTAGGAATACAGTCTTATAGCTCTAGGTCTAGGTCCATTCTTGGTCACAATCGGCACATGGCCCATGTAATCGAAAGTGTACACTCGTTTAAGGTCCGGTTCAAAATGGCTGACATCGACAATAAGAAGAGCTGAACAACAAATAAATGCATAATAAAAATGTGGGTAGACATTACAGTATAGTGTGTTCTACCACGCAATTAATTGTATGATTATAGAAATATCATTTTTCATGGGACACCTGCCCAGGGTGCAATGCATGCCCCTTCCCAGGTGAATTATAAGTATAGTAACAAGGTAAATTGGTGTAAGGACAATTATGAAGGGATATCCAATGACTGCATTAACGCATTAAACGACTAAGGAACACCTCGGAAGAAACCTTCAGTCAGAATTGCCGGTCTTCAGTGGCGTCGGAACATTGGGGGCAAGGGGAACATTGTCCCCCCTAACTTTCATGCCATGGGGGCATAGAGGGGCAGATTTTAGAGTTAAAAATCAACATTTCTACTATACTTTTTGGGAAAGCAACGTCGGATGACACTGACAACAATTCATTTCCAGGAAGAAACAAACCAACAATAGCAGGAATGTTAGGTTGGCTGACGTACCCCATGCCTGAACCTTTTTATGGACTATCTTTATATCACACACATAACAAAAACTTGTAGAAATACAGCCAAACCTTACACACTCAAAAGGAATGAGATCTAAAAAAAGGGCCAAGCTCATCTACCCTTCCACATAAACGTACAGTGTCCATAACAGCATCCTCGAAAAGCTTGGCAAAATAGATTTTGCGATTTTTAATTTAACGTAATAGTTTTTCCAAGTTCTTTTTTTCTAATTTAAAATTTCAACGTAATAACATGCAAATTCTATTTTGCCAAGCTTTTCGAGGATGCTGTAATGGGACACTGTACGTTTATGTGGAAGGGTAGATGAGCTTGGCCCTTTTTTTAGATCTCATTCCTTTTGAGTGTGTAAGGTTTGGCTGTATTTCTACAAGTTTTTTGTTATGTGTGTGATCTCATTACTTTTTCAAGTTCCATTACAAAATTATTTGCTAAAATATAATATTTTTATCAAAGTTGATTTAAATTCTATGGTATTAGCAGTAACAATATAGGATGTAAAATATCTAGGGCCCGGATTCATGTACATCCTGGGTATAGGTGGTATAACCATGGTATAACGACGGTATAAGGACTGGACCCCAATTCTTGAGTTCGTGGGAGATGAGTTGAAAACGCATTTGAAAACGAAGTCGTTTTCGTTTTCGAAGGAATTGGTATTCTTGAACGGTATCGTGGAAAACGTCATGGGTTGTGAGTGAAAGCATTGATATTAAACCCCTATAGTAGGCTAGATTAGCAGTCTCCTATACCTCCGCACAGGCGCGAGCGTAGCAAATTGAAGACTCAACCGGCCCATTTCAAGATGGCGATTTGGTGTTTTCATTTATGCTTTTTAATGCAATAAAGTATTTTACTGGATTGTTTGATATGGTTTTAGCTTGTTTCAGCATGGTATTAAACAAAAGAAACAATACGAAGTGATTGCATAAGGGAATTTAGTAATCATTTGGTGTTAAAGGCTAGAATGCTTACCTGTCAACCTGGCGGCAATCTTGAGAACTATTTGGCCACAAATCGCTCCCATTTGAATAACATGTAAGCTGTCATTTTAAGATGGCTTCTAATTGTACCGGAAGTGGACCACCGAATGCTGGTCTAACCAATTATATAGGATGTATATGGTTGAAAGAGTATCACGAAATCCAAACACTTTAAAAAGATTTGCGTATAGCAAAGAGCTCGAAAAAGTTCTATATTTATTCTAGATGGCAGTGCCTTCATAAACGCGGGCCAATCGAAAGACAAGTTGTATGAAATGATTTGATTGTTGCAATTATGTAAACAAACAGTTGAGCAAGTTCATATCAGAACAATGTTGTGCTGGCATAGGGTTGGCTAGGCTTGTCAAACATGTAATGTAAGTATGAATTTTACTAGTCCTATAGCCAAATGGAACTTTAGACCTACACTTTTGCATTATAAATAATTTTCCACATCTGGGCCTAGGCCAGGGACGGTTTGGTTTCTGATTTGTTTTATGAGAGTATAATGACACCTTTTCTCGTTCCACACAAAGAAGAAAAATTTTAAATGTCCGCTATTTGTTTACGTATCGCACTTTCCCGCCTAACTCTGCTTATACCGTCAACAAGTGTCAAGTAACTATGGTTACTTGTTAATTGTATGCCAAGTGATTAAGGCTTATTTTAAAACCTTTATTTGGAAGCCTTCCAACAAACTTTTTCAACTTTTTTTTTCAAAAGAGACTATATTTCTATAACCTTAATGTCCATGTAAAATATGAACATTGTAGTCCACCCGTCTGGTCAGAATCGCGGGCCGACGTATTAGATGTTAGCAGTAGCAGTAGCAGTAGCAGTAGCAGTAGCAGTAGCTAACATCCTTAAAGTGATTTTGAGCATGTTTCAAGCCATTTTTTCACCAAGAAGGAATAATCGTACCCCAATAAAATTTGGCATGTGTTGTCAGGTACCTAAATCCCCTCGATTGTGATAGTTTTCAAGTTCACATCACGTTACATGACGGCTGGGTAACACCTCGAAATCACCCCAACTCTGCTTGGTGTATAAGGTGCTTGAGTGTGTAGCGCACCGCGGCTTGGCTGCGGCGCCCTAACGGGCACCTAGATCCAGCGACCCGTCTTGTATTGTGTGCCGGTCACTCACTTCAGTGAGAGTGAACACGTGACTGAGACTCGCAATCTAATCCAAACATCCCTTTGAATGATTTGCTAGAGTTATTGGCAGACGCAAGTTAAGGATTTGTTCGCTCGTGTCGCATCATTATGCGTTCTGTCATCTTTGGAGTAGTGTAGTGACTTTGATTAAAGCAAAGTGGCAAGTGGGAAGAATGTTCCTCTTAAGTGTGTAAGTAGTGTAATGTGAAGTGTAAAGTAAAGTTAAGAGTAAGTGTGGGTGAAGTGTAGTGTTTCGTGTTTAATGGTGTTAGAAATTAAATTGATATCGTAATTTTTGGATGAGCGTAGCGAGCGAAGCGAAGCGAAGCGAAGCGAAGCGAAGCGAAGCGAAGACTTCAATTTCACTGATCCTCAAAAAATTTAGCTCCAATGTTTTTTTGTTTATTAGTTTGTTTGTTTGTTTGTTTGTTTTGTTGTTTTTTTTTTGTCTGTTTGTTTGCACGATTCCGGGCAAACGGCATATGCGATCTTAATGAAAATTGGAGGGGACCTTCGAAATCTCTGAACTAAGACGTGCCACGTTTGTGGGCACAATCGAAGAAATAATTCTAACGAATATAGTACTTTACCGATTTTTTTTCGATTTTTAGTGCGATATTTTCGACTCATTTGGGCCGATTTTGACCAAACGGGTAGAGCTGTAATTACAACGTTCATATTTCACATGGACAATAAGATTTTAATGATGTAGTACCTTTTGAAAGAAAAAGTTGGAAAAAAATAGCCAGAATCCATAGAAATAAATGTTTTAACATGAGTTTTTTAGGTTTATAATAACGATTAACAAGTAAAAAATAGAAACTTGACAACAATCACCTACAAAACATTCACAAAGCACTTGCAAAGGAAAAGTGGTCCCACGCAAACTATAAACTTACGCTCAACCATCAACGCCGCGAAACTTGAGCGTTTTCTAGTAAATATGAAACGTACTAAACAGCCTTCAGTTAGTATTTTTTTTTTGTAAGAAGAGGGTAAAATAAAAATATGTTTGCATGTATGCTTCGTCATTACATAATAAAACATGTTCTATTTTTTTTAATTGCCACTTCACGTTAAGTTTTTGTGTTTTGAGATCGCAGATAGTTGATGTAAATCATCGTTTACAGAGTCCGAGTGCAGTTAAAACATGACGAAATAATTAGAGTATAATTAAAATTTTCGTCGAAAAGGGCCTCCGCCGGCTGGGGCTTCGCCCGGACCCCTGCTGTACCATACAAAATCTACTAATAGGTTTGCCCCCCCCCCCCCTCAACTTTCAAAACGTTCCGAGGCGCCTGCCGGTCTTGACGAGATTTGAACCCGAGACCAACCGAATCATAGTCACTTTTAAAGCTTGAGCCAACTTTGCCAGTTATTAATTTCTTTGACTTTATAGACAAACAGTTTGTGTCGTGCAAATTTCTTTGAAAAGGAACTTCGAATGCACAACTAACCAACTTTAAATAGTATAGTCTTTGCCCGAAGGTACCATTATGCTTAACCAATTCATACATTTCACTTATCAACTTGATCCAACTATCTGGAATGTTAACTCTGTTACCAGTTCCGAGATAGCGAAACACATCAACGAAGACTCGTACGGTCTGATTTTTTGGAGTCAACACATTCTTCTCACTGATCATGCAAACTATCCTGACGGTGGGGTGGCCGGAGAGCAGTGTTGGGGAAGGAACTTTGAAAAAGAACGCGTTCTCGTGAACTCGTTCTTTTTTTGAGAACTTTTCAGTGAACTTACTCTTTTTTTAAATTAATGAACTTGAACTTTTTAAATTTCCCCTTTCCGAGAACGAATTTTTCAGCTTTAGAAAGTTCATTTGAAAGTTCTTTCCGCGCGTCGACTCGCCGCCGTCGACGCTTTAAAACAGTAACAAATCGTTGTTCCATCGTAGGCCTAAGTATCTGCATTTAATTTACAAGCTGGTTCGACGAGAATGTAGTACAAATCATCAACACGATCAAAGACAGCTCAAACACTTTCGTAGGACCCAAACTCGCGAGTAGTTGGTACTCGAACACCTCTAATGTTTTTCATCGTGTTTTTCACATTTTACGCCAGCCTTTTATAAAATAGTGATTTTTTTTTTAAAAAAGAACTTAGTTAATATTTTAGACGAACTTAAAACTTTTCAAAATTTTAGGTTATAAAAAAAATTTGAACTTTTTAAAAGTTCATTATTGAGTTTGTGAACTGAACTTTTAAAAAATTCATTTAAAAAAAGAACTGACCCAACACTGCCGGAGGGGGAGGCCTGGCGCTACCAGTCAGGACCCAGGTAGCGTATGGTTCAGTTATAATTTATAGTTGTGTTTAATAACCATGAAGGTCATGTGTAAGACTCGTTAAACGACAACCACATAATATGGTTTCACTACCAAACCAACACAATTTATGACAGAGGTGGACGAAAAATTTGGACCTATAGTATGGTGCAAGGAATTGTCAATGAGTCATGTGGAGTATTGAGGATGAAATGGGAACATAATCGGAGTCTTATTTCCAAAACATTCCGTGTAATGCACTGTACCATATGTATAAATAAATCAATTTTCTTCTACATAGTGAAGTTTGTAGTGTTTAGTATGCTAAATGATGATTATAATCAGAATAAAAATAGCAAAAAATTGGAATGATTACGAACATCCAGCCAAAATCGTCTTCTCTTGCTTGCTAATATGAGGCACACAGATTTCTATGGGTCTAAGGGTGTGTCTGAATTATGGTCCAAGTCCAGGTCAATGTCTCAATTTTAAAACGTCCTATACTAGCCTACAGTGAGCTACCTGACAGGAAAAGTCAAACCACTACCTAAAGTAGGGTAGGTGTGCATCAAGATTTCCTTTGTAAAGTATTTGCATAATAAAAACTATTTTGTAATCTAGTAAAAACAATTAAATATGTGATAAAAACAAATGCAACTTAAATGTTTACCCCCAAATTTTAAAAATGCATTCTTTTGTTGTTTCACTCATTGTCCCCGTCAGCCATTTTGAACGGCCCTAAAACGAGTGTACACTTTCGATTGCTCGGTCCTTTCCCCCAACTTGGGACCAAGAATAGACCTATAATTAGACTTTTCAGACAGGACTTCATTTGCCATGACAGATAATTATACCTTCTTCGTTGTAAGACGTGGATTTGAATTTGGACTAGACGTGAAATATTTACAGACACACCCTAAGTCCATTTAAAAAAACAGATATTTAAGTCCAACAATCAGTTAAATAGAAGTTTTCGCCAGTTCATCCATTTTCCAAGTCCATAGTTTAAATTTGAAATAAAACACCCCAAAAAAATAGAGCACTGAGAGATAACTTCTATTTCAACTGATTGTTGGACTTGACACATCTGTTTATGAACCTAGACCCATAGAGTTCTGTGTGCCTCATATGTTGTATTTTCCCTCCAGTTTCTCGTGTACGGCGGATTCTTCGTCGTCCTGGGCGCCATCTTTGCAGTGACCGCGGTCGTCACACTCTGTGATAAGAAGCTGCGGGACCAGCCGCTGTGCTGAGCAAGGTGTCCAAGTCCTAGACCACGACATAACCTCACTCTTCCTGAATCCACCTCTGACGCTGACGAAGATTCCTCGAGATTAAAGGAAACCGCGCGCAGTCACAATCATCAGCCTCATGGATTTTTTTATATTTTATTTGTTCACCTCTTTTTTCTTCTTTTTCTCTTTGGTTCATTAATTAATTTAATTTTATATCATTTTTGAATTTGGTAACAAAATTATTGTGTTATTAATACATTGTTGTTGTAATATTTTTATTTAAATAGTAGTTCACTGTGATGTTGCATTTATGTCATTTAATTTATTTAGTTATCCCCCATTATAAATCATTTTTAAAACTGAATAGGATAGATTAAATAAATAAATAAAAAAATTGGCTAGGTGTTGTTTAAAAGGGAAGGGGCCCTAAGTACCCAAAGATGTGAACTCACAATGTTGTAAATTTAAGTCTCAGAAGCTAGAACCATTTTAAAAAATGCCATCCTCCAAGTCTAGAAATATAGCCCAAATTTTTTATTAGAAGTTGGATGGGCGAGGTAAATTTGAAGTACGCAAAAAAACTTTGGATGTGTTGTTGTTTTTTACATAGTGTTCCCCCCTACTGGACAAACAGCCACCGAAGTCACTGTGCGTTATGAATAAATCGCTTCTACTTAAAACGGTTTTGGTTGCAATCACTTCAAAATGCGCACTTCATCGCATTTTGTACTTTTGAAATTTGGAAAAAAAGGTCTGAGTAAACTATTAATGCGCATTTGACCAGCACAAAGTGTTTGCTTAGTCCTAGAATTGTCTGATAAATATTTTTCACATGTTTTTTAAAAACAGAAAATGATGCTCAGACAGAATATTGTCAAAGAGAAATTAGTTTTTGAAATGCTTTGAAGGATTTTAAATTTTTGGGGTTTTCAAGGGCATAATTACTATTTTTAATATTATTTTTAAATCTAATTTTGCACATAACATAAAAATTTAAAACCCCCATAGAAAAAAAGGGGCAAGGGGCCCGGGTCACTAAGTGCCTAACTTAATCCCAAAAATGAAAATTTTTATTTAAATTTTAAAAAAAAAAATTTGTTATCAATAATATAAAAGGAGAAATACAGGGTGTCAAAGATAGTTTAAAATTTATTTTTGGTGGCAAAAAAGGACGGTTATAATTTGTTTAAAAAACAATTGAAAACGTTTACAAAATTTTTTGAGTGGCTCCTAGCCGCAACGAAAACACTGAAATGTCTCGAAATCTTTACATACCCGGGGAAGGGGGGTTTTTCCATAACATGCGGGAAACGATAGAACAAATATTATCCCCAGGGTTTGCAATGCAGGGCCCAGTTTCATGGGGGGGAAACCCAGACCACTCGTGGGCAGGGCCTGAGATGCTGGGTTTTTTTCCAGATGGGGGAAAACTGTGGAACCTACCCCCGGGGGCCAAAGGAAAAAAGGGGTGAAAGGGGAAAGATTTCCATACGCCCTTTTGGAAATCACTTTACAGGATACTAGGACGGGCGAAATCCAGATGCAAAAAAAACTGGAGAAGTGAGGTTTTTTTCAGTGGGGGGATGTTTACTGCAAAATGGGGGGGGATCCCTCACCTTCGGGTCCTTTCCAACAATGGGGAATTTTGTTCCCAAAGGGACGTTTGAGTACTGGCAAATAGAGGGCCATAGTACCGCTGTTTGGGGGGGGACGTATTTGACCCGGACATGGGAAATTCTTTTCAGGTGTTTAAGGGATTTTGGAATTAGGAAAATTGTAAAGGGAGGGCCGGGGGCTGTTTTTTGAAAAACTAAATCCCTTGATTCGCTTTAAGGTTAGGATACGTAGCACTAGGGCTTTTTTTTTGGGGGGGAAAAGGGGGAATGCAAAAAAAATTTTTTTTTTTCCCATGGTTTGCGGGAAAATAGCCATATCTTGGGAACAAATAAAGCTATGAAGGGTTTTTGGATTTTTTTTTAATTTTAAGATAAAAAGGTTTAGTTTAAACCATACCAAACTTTAATTACAAAAATTTGTAAAAACCTCATTAAAATCCCTTTTTAATTTAAAGCATCGCACAATTGATTTTTCCCCCCCCCCGATTTTAGAGCAAAATAAATTTCAAAAAAACGAAATTCAAACCCGTTAAAAATAAAAAAGAAAAAAGGGATTTCAAAGAAACCGATAATTTTTCGTTTTCCCAATTGAAGTCCATTAAAAAAAATTTTTTTTAATGACTTTTTTGTTTAAAAATTCCCTTTTTTTTCGTCCCAAAAAAAAAATTACTAAAGGGCTGTACTTTAAAAATTCATTTAGTTGTTGTATTTTAATGTTTTTTAAAAATTTTTTAAAGGGGTTTCTTTCCCCGGGTTTTCAAACTATCAGTAAAAATTATTTTATAAATATTGAAAAAAAAATTCACCCGTGGGGGAAAGCGCTCAGAGGGGGCAGTTTTGGAACTCGGTAGTAAGTTTACCGGGTCGTACCGGGAAGGACAAAAAGAAAACTTTGAAAACAAATTTCGATATACCTCAGCACCTGTCAAAATTTTAATCTAATTACAATTTACACGTGAAAAAAAAGGTTCGATACAAAAATGCATATTGGGGAAATTGAAGGCGCGGCAACCCCCGACGTAGTCCCCCATTTGCACGCTTAAAAATTACTCGAAAAGCACTCGGGGTTTAAAATTTTTAAAACTAGAAAATAACCCAGATGCATTTTGAATTTCGTAATGTTTATCATTTGCTAAAACAGTGTAAAACCGGGTGGGGCCTTTACAAGATGAGAACCCATAAAATAAAACTAAAGCTAAAATCCCCTCTAAAAAAATTTAAAAAAACCCGGGAAAAATGCAGGCTAGACGGGGGGTGTGTAGTAAAATTTTTGACTCGACTCATAAAATTAAAGGGGAAAGATTGAAAAAAATTTTAGTTAAATTACGGGGCCCGTGTTTGAGTTTTGCAAAATTTACATTAATTTATCCAGTTGCAAAAAGGGTTTTACAAATGACAAAAAACCCCAAAACCCTTTCCAAAGAAATATTTTTTTTGGGTTTTTTTTGGCTTGAAAAAAGGAGGGAAAAGAGATGCATGACAAAATACAATAGAGCGTTTTTACGCCCGTAAAAATACCAAAAGGAAGGCCCTTAAAAGGTGGGGCATTTTTGTTAAGTGATATTTAAAATAGTGAAATTTTTTATCATTAGTGATTTATATATAGTTTTTAAATTCATAAGTAAAAAAGGGCCTAAAATTTTTTTTAAATAAAAATTGTAGCTAATTTCTAAGAAAAAATTGCAAAAAAAATAAAATAACCATTTGATATGTTTTAATCGGATATTTCCCTTAAATATGAGGATAAACATTTCCAAAAAAAAACAAAAAATTGCTTAGAAAAATGTAAATCCCACAATGGGAAATTTTTTTAAAAAAAGAGAAACGCTTATCAAATCACTTTTAGTTTAGAGATGGGATTTTTTTTTTTGCACAAGGTTGTTGTGAAAGGAAAGCCCTGTATACCCTAGAAAAAAAAAATAATATTTGAAAAAACCCTTTGAAGGCGATTCTCAGGAAATTAGAAATCCCTTTATTTATGAGGGTTTTGGGTCTGGGGGGGTGAGGGGTGTGAGGCAAAATTGTTGGGTTTTTTAAACTTGCGAAAAGAATCCCTGGCAAAAATAAAAAGTAGGCCCACGGTTGGTCCGAAATCCCCAGCATCATACCGAAGCCGAGTCCCGGGGGTTTTCCCCTGCGAAAAATTTTATTTTAAATTTTTTTAATTTATTATTATTATTATTATTATCCTTCACACAATTTATATTATTTTTTCCCCTAGTTACAATTTTAAAAAAAGTAAAGGTTTTAAATCCGGTTATAGGCGATATTGTGTCCTTCTCATCCCCCGAAATTTAAAACGGGAAAATGTAAGTCGGTCATAAGATAATAATTTCAGAAAAAAAATTATTCTAAAATTATTTATATGCGGGGCTGTGCTGACAGGGGTTTGTCATTGATTTTATCATTGAGTATACTGTTTTTTTGGGTATGAGATTTATTTTTATCGCCTTCCCTAATGGGCTATAATATTCGTTAGTGTCATGTTTGCAATTGGATAAATTTGAAAATTGCACTGGTTTTGGGACAATTTTTTGTTTTTTTTTATTTTTTGCTTTTTATTGCTCGTGTGTTTTATTATAAACTATAATAGCGTGCAAAAGCATATGCTATGGCCGGTGGCCATTAGATGGCAACGGGATGGTTTCAAATTGCCAAAACATAAAAAAAATAAGATTCTTTTAAAAAACAAACCCCAAAAAATTTTTTTTTCACTGAAATCCTTTTTATTTTGGGCCCGCTTTTGAGTTTGGGAAAAGGGGGGGTCCCACTCCCGTCACTCCTCATGACCCCTTCCCAAACATTGCAAAATTTAAAACAAAAAACCACCTTTTGGGTTTCCCAGAACTGGTCGGGGGGAAAGGGGATCCCTTTTCTTTCGGTCCCACCCAAAAGGTTTTGAATTTGGTTCTATTTAAAAAAGTTTGTGAAAAAAAATTAAAACGCCCGTACCAGTACTACGACCCAAAATTTTATATATTATGTTTCGAATTTTAATTTTGATTTTTGGGGACATAACGTGGACAGGTGTAAATGAGTAAAATTTCCTTTATTTTCTGTAGCAAATATGTAAAAAACACACACAAATTGAATTTTCCCTACATTTCTTTCCCAATTTTTTACTTTTAAAAGCTGTAAAAAATAAATGGGTGTTCATTAAAAAAAAAAAAGATTTTGGGGTTTAACTATTCAAATTAAAATTTTTATTTAAATTGTTTACATTGTGAGGTTTTAAAAAACGACTAACTGGGGGAAGGCCCGCAGTTTGGCGGAACCCCCTAAAGGGTTTAAAGAAATTGGCGTTGCACACAAAAGATATATTTTTAATGGGCCGACCCTTTTCCTTTAAAAAACGAAATGGGTTTTTTTGGGCCGGGGGGTTGGGGGGGGGGGGGGGGGTGGGGGGGGGCTTCTACCCCAAGTTTCACCCACGCCCACATCATTAGGGTTTTCCCTTTATTTTGTGGTTTCTTAAGGGATATTTTTTTTTATGGAGAAATTTAACCCGGCATAAAAGACCCTGATCAAGTCTTAAAATTTTTTTTGTGTGTGATTATTTTTTTATCAATCCTTAACGGGGTTATTGGCATTTAAAAAAACCCAAAAAGTGACATTGTTATTTTTTTAAAATATGCAATTAAAAGTAGTCGATCACATCGGATCCCCGGGTCGGGTAGTCCTAGAAAGGGAACCCCGGGTGGAAAGAAGGGAAAATAAATTATAATAAAACTTTTAAATGTCTTCCCCCCCCCCCCTACCCCTTTATGAAAATTTTATATTTTTCGGGTTTTTTCGTAGGGGGGCCGGTAGGGGTATCTTTTGTCGCTTTTTTGAAGACCATATTACTTCTTCTTCAGGACTTTTAAATATGAATATAATTTAAATTTAAATTTTACATAATTTTCCCTCTCCCGAATCAATCGGTTTTGTCCCTTTTATCAAACAACAAAAAAAAAGAAAATTTTAAACGAATTGTTCAATGATTTTTAAATTTTTTTTCCCCTTTTTTACTTCGGGGTTTTCAAAGGGAAAAGAATTTTTGGAAAGATTTTGTTTTTCCCACAAACAAACCCCATAAAATATAAAATATTTAAAATTTTAAGGTATCAATTTTTTTTTTTTTTTTCATTCTCACATAGAAATTTTTTGACACCGAGGATTTTTCCCCTTTCTGGGGAGTTTGTTTATCTGCGCCAAAAAGGAATTTTTAAAGCGGAAAAGCTTGGGGGTCGGAACGATTAGTAGTGATTTAAAAGTTTTTTTATTTTATACATATCGTGAGGCTAGAGTAAAATAAAAAATTTTTCATCACGTAATAAGTTTTTGTTGGGCCGAGGGGGTTTGATTTTTTAAATACGATTTTTTTAAAAAATTAATTACTTTTTATTGGAGGTAATATTCACGTTCAATATTTACAAATAACGCCGTAAAAATTATGCTAGCCCCAGGTTGAAAACCTATATGAAACCCTTTTCAAGAGATACAAAAAATTCATTGAGAGAAGTATTGACTCCAACACGTTTAGAAAAAATTATTCAAAACCCCAAAAAAATAAATTTTTTAGTGCAAATTTGCTCATCAAAAAAACCCCATTCGGGGTCTTTTTGAAAGGAATTTTTAATAAAATTGGGGGACAAACCCGACAGGCCCAAAATTCTAATCAATCGACGAAATGTATTTTTGGTGATTATGATTTGAAAATTTCTACATTTTGTGTGTAAAAAAATCCTTCCAAAAAATAATCATTTCACATCGAGAATTTAAAAAACCCCAAAAACCAAAATCTTGGGTTTTTGTAAGGGCCCATAAACCCCTAAAGCTTTTTGTTTTTGGGCTTGTCGTGACGTGACTTGTGTTTAAATTTTTGGGAACCCATTGTACGTCTCCTCCCCTCGCAGACGCCGACGGATTGTAAACAATGGCGGACAGAAACCCTGTATACATTTCCCCCGTCAGGTTTAACCCCGGGCACTGTCTTCCAAAAAGGTGTTGCACTTGTTCATTTCCCCTCTTCCCCCAATCAACGGTTGTGGGCATTTATGCATCAACAAAAGGAAAGGGAAAATTTAATCGAATTGTTCAATGATTATAAATTTCCATTTTCCCCTTTTACTTCGTTTTACAAGGAAAAGAATTTGGTTTTATTGTATATTGTGTTGGCCCAAAAATTTTTTTTTTAAAAATGATCTGATACATATGTGGGCTAAAAACACTTATCAATAGTAATTTAAATGAAATATCTGTTTAGTGTTTTTAGAAAATACCCCAAAGTAAAATTCCCCAAAAAGTGTATTATCCCCCAAAAGAGAAACCCCGGGTTGTTTTCTCACTCTTTATACAAGTGAAACGTTTATATCACAAAACAACTTTAAATTATATAAATGCTGTAAGGGAAACAATTTTTTTTTCCTTGACAAAAAAAACTTTTCAAAATTATTTAAAATTTTTTGCGGGTTGTTAGATTGGGCAGATTTGAGGGAAAGGGAGCAGTGGGATATAATGGTTGTAAAAATAAATTGGGCTGGGTTTTAAAATTTTGGGACACAAAGAGATATTTATAATGGCCGGACCCTTCTTCCGAATCTGTTATTCTTTTATGTCAATACTTCAATACCTAGAGAAGAAGACCCTTTTTTTGCTCTAAACCGCTCGCCCCCCCCCCCCCCCCCCCCCCGCAACCCCTAAAGAGATCAGCCTTCCACTCACAGACGTCTGAGAAGTTGCCTACCTTTACGGGGCACTTTCAACCAAACCCACATTCAAACGCCCTCGTATTTTTTGACCAGTAGCGCCCAACTAGCGGATTTGCTTGAAACAAACCCAAAAGGGGAAAAACCCTGACCTTAACGACTGAGGAAAACCACGGAAATACCCTTTATGCAGGATCCCCGGGTTTTCGACAATATTTGAACCCATGACCTGCCGAATCAGAGTCGTGAGCTAGAGCTAAACACTGTCGGTACAGAACGATAATTCGTGCACGAGGAGGGATGATCATAGCTCCTGGGTTATGTCTTCGAAGTTTATTGTTTCCTCTAGCCTTTTTGTCTAGTGTCTGTATTACAAAATATGGGGTCTATTCCAAACCAAAACTCTTATTGAAGATTTATTTTTAAAACTCAGAATAAATGTATTGTTATCGGTATATGTAGGGCCAATATATAACACAAAAACTTTACTGCTTCGAAATTTAAATATAAGATAAAAATATCTATACTAATTTTTAGTTTAAAAATAACAATGCCATGATTTTGGAACATAGGACATGCATTTTAAATATTAATATGTTCAATAACGACTTACCTATTTAGTTTGCACAAATGTAACGAAAGCGGGAATGAGGGGCTCGAGTCACACTTAATAACAAATTATTTTAAAAGTAATGATTTCCTTATTTTTTATTTTTTATTTGCCAACACTGAAAATGTGCATGTTTTTATTTTCGTGCCATGTGTGTAATATTTTAGATACATCAAACATAGGGTGAAAAGAAAAAGTGATCTAGTCCACTATTTGTGAAAATCTGCTTTTCATATGGACTTTTTCATAAAAAAACCATCTCTGGTAGTACCTACTGTCAACCTTATTCTATTTTTAAAGTATTTAATAATCCAGTTATAATCCAGTATATTTTTAGAGTAAATCCACATCTCAAGATTATATTCCAGCTATAACCGTGTAAGTGTGTGAACAATCATGTCAAAAGTTTAAATGATAATTAAAATAATATAATAAGTGAATAAGTCACCATTCTTTATGAAAAACTAATTAAGGGCAAAATCAATCGCAATTAATTAAACAATGTGATAATTTTATTTGTCATACTAATGATTTCGATTTTGCAACGTGCACACATAATATCAACGCTTTTTTTTTTTTTAATGTCTATTAAAAATCAATCTTTCCAGATTCACAGAGAGCGCTAAACTTTAAAATTGCAGCTCAAAACTACATTTTTGGACTGGGAGAGGGGCAGACATGTTTTTTTATTGCTATATTTACTCATTCAAACTTCTCAACGAATTTTAGTCGCATTTCTATTTGTAATTTTGCATAAATTAATTATTAA
>JAMZAV010013759.1:0-14621 GCA_024449915.1 Sweltsa coloradensis | reverse complement strand
CTTTGTCTGTTTGTTTTCTCTCTACCGGGCAAACGCCTGATGTAATCTTGATGAAAATCAGAGAGAACCTTCGAAATCTCTGAAGTAGATCTGTCATATTTTTGGCTGCAATCGAAGAATATTTCTCATGCATATTGTACACTTTCGATTTTTTTCAATTTTTAATGCGACATTTTTGTGATATTTGGACCGCATCTGACCAAACGGGTGGGGATACAACGTTCATATTTAACATGTACATTAAAATAATGGTGATGTAGTGCTTTTTGAAAGGAAAAAATGGAAAAGTAAGTCAGAATTATTAGAAATAATGGTTTTAATATAAGCCTTTTACAGGTGTATAAATATCAAGTTTATCTATAGAAACTTGAAAATAATCAACTACAAAGCGTACAAGAACACTGACTTGTGTAGGGAGTACATGTTGCCACTGGTGGACAGACGGACAACCTCAGACTTAGTGCTCCTTCATGAAATTGTAAAGTGTGAGATTGACTGAACTGTTAGAACTTGTTAGTTTCAACATATCAGTTAGACGATCACGCAACACTAAGCTCTTTTATCCACCCAAGTCGAGATAAAATACATTTAAATACTCTACGTTAGACAGAATTCAAGAAACCTACAACAGCCACAATTATTCAAATACTCCTCTTAACTTAGATCTCTTTTCAAGTACACCTTTTAATACCAAACGACAATGTCATAACGCAGCACATATTTGACAGAAACCAATAAATCAATTCATCAAGTTACGTGTAAGTGTAAGTTCTCATTTCTTAATTTCATACTAGGCCTATAATTATTTAAAACTTCGCTTGATTCACTCTTTGCAATTAAAAGTAAGTAAAGGTAAGAAGTAAAATAAGTAAAACATGCGAGACGCTCGGGAGAAATGATGATAGGAAACAATAAGGAGGGCAATTCAATTTAGATGTTTAATATATGTCGGGCAAATACATCATGGTTAAACATGTGAGCTAGGCTGGATTCTGCTGGAATCGTCAGAATGGAAGAAGTCTGGTAGTGGTACGCTACTCGACGACGACGACGACGACGACGACGAGAGATGCGTTGCGAGAGACCCTCCAGCCGCCCGACCCGCGCATGTCTCAGTAGACGGGCATCTATTCTTCACAAACTGTCTCACCTTTATCAAGTCTCTGACCTTGTAAGAGAAGAAAATAAGATTAAAAAAAAAACTCTTGGGAAACATTCTATCGGTGCAATGCATGCCCCTTTCAAGTGTCTGACTAGCTCTATTGGAGTCAGGGCAATAATTGTTTCAATTATTATTACTTGCATTCGCATTAACGACTGAGAAAAACCTCCGAAAAACCTTCAGTCAGGATTGTCGGTCACGACGGGATTCGAACCCGGGACCTCCCGAATCAGAGTCGCGCGCTCAACGCTGCACTGTAAAGCTACTGGGTGACTTCCACTGACTTGATGGTAGATAACTGACTATCTTTTAGAAAAGTGATCGTTAGGAAAGAAGCAAAAATCTTACTTGAACAACTCTGTGAAAATAGATTGGTTGATAATTATCTCTTCACTTTTGCGTTTGTGTTTGTGTGTTTTAATCTTGAATCTTCGTTCTCTAACAAACAAAACTGTATCCTGACCATCGTTGGGTCTAGTACTAGGAAGCTTCGCAAACGCTTTTTCAGGAGCGTTGTTGGATGAGCGTATGTTTTTTAAACGAAAAAAAAGCGTAAAATTGCGATTTTCATGAGAAATTATTTTTCGATTGCGCACAAATATAACAAAAATATATAAATTCATTAAATAACGGTTCTTTAAAAATATCATTCAATCGAATAAAGCATGTTATAAGTCGAAGAATTTTTTTTTTGACGAAAGAAGCGTAAAATTGCGATTTTCATGAAAAATTATTTTTCGATCGCGCTCAAATTTCACACCAATATATTCATTCATAAAATTGAGGTTCTGTGAAAAAATCATTACAATCGGATGAAGTATGTAGGTGTTATTCGTCGAAGAACTTAAAAAAAATCGAAAAAATCGTAAAATTGCGATTTTAATGAGAAATAATTTTTCGATTGCGCTCAAAAACGTGGCAGTTCTAAGTTTAGAGATTTCGAAGGCCTCCAGAAAATTTGATCGCAATTTGAGTATCGGTTTAGCCGGAATCGTGTTAAAAAACAGACAAAAATACCAAAAAAAAAGAAAAAAAAGAAAGAAAAAAACATTCCGGATTTTTTTCTCCAGTGTAGTGAAATGAAATCTTCGCTTCGCTCGCTACGCTCATCCAATAAGTCACGTGACTCAGATTCGGAAGGTCCTGGATCCTTATAATCTCGCCACCGGCAATCCAGATCGATTTAATATCGTTTAAACTAGGAAAACGCTTAAGTCCCGCCGCGCTGATGGATGAGCTTTTTTGTAATTTTTTAGTTTGCGTAGGACCACTTTTCCTTTGCAAGTGCTTTTTGAATGCATTGTAGGTGATTGTTGTTGAGTTTCTATTGTTACTTGTTAATTGTTATTATAAACCTCAAAAAAACTAATATTAAAACCTATATTCTATGGATTCTGGCTAACTTTTTCAACTTTTTCTTTCAAAAGGTACTACATTACCATAACCTTAATGTCCATGTGAAATATAAACGTTGTAACCCCACCCGTTTGGTCAGAATCGGCCCAAATGTCACGAAAATATCGCACTAAAAATCGAAAAAATCGTATAAGTACGTTTATTCTATGGATATTGGTTAACTTTTTCAACTTTTTTTTTCACAAGGTACTACATCACCATAACCTTAATGTCCATGTAAAATATGAACTGTGTAGCCTTACCCATTTGTTCAGAATCGGCCCAAATGTCACGAAAATATCGCACTAAAAATCGAAAAAAAATCGTAAAAGTGCGATATTCATGATAAATATTTCTTTGATTGTACCCAAAAACGTGGCACGTCTAAGTTTAGAGATTTCGAAGGTCCCCTTCAATTTTCATCAAGATCGATTATGCCGTTTGCCCGGAATCGTGCGAACAAAGAGACAAAAAAAACAAAAAAAACAACCGAGCCTAAATTTTTTGGGGGGGGGTCAGTGAAATTGAAGTCTTTGCTTCGCTCATCCAACAAAAAGGTCTAAGACAAATTTAAATTCTCTCCTACCTCCCCCCCTGTTCCCTCATTCCCATCTCCAACTCAATTGCCCCTGACCCTCTCCCCCGCATAAAAAGATTTATAACCACCCCTGGATCCCGACTCCTGATTCTTTTTAACTCTGAACCCCTACCGTGTTTGTTAATTCGTTTTTTCAGCATCCTTGCAAATTAACCCCTTCTAGATATCGTACAGGAATACGGTTTATAACTCTAACCCTTAAGAGTCTGCAATACCAGTGATTTTTTTCTGTAACTTTCTCTGTAGCCAGTTTTTATCGGATTGTTACCAGCTTTTGCACATATGTTATGGTCGTGTATATTAAGTATTCTAGAGGCTCATTGGTTTTTTAATTATCACACAAAATTAAAAAAAAGATTTTAGGATTTTGGATTTTTGTAGTCATTAAAATTGGTAAATTTAAGAATTTATGTTGTGCGTAATGCGCAATAATGTTTAATAATCTTCGACTATTGAAGAGTGACCATATCCTTTCAAAACAATTACGCAAAATTGCATTTCGATCGGATGACAACTGGAAGCAGGAAAAGTTCCCAAAAGAGTTCGTCTAACCCTCAGATCATATACACCCTTCGGGGCCTAGCCGAGGTTTAAATATATATTTGTGATTGATGATGATTAGTGATATTATTTACTGTAAATTTACCGAGCATGTCGGTAAAATGGTAAAATATTAAAATTTTCCATCATTATCTTATACACAACAAGATTGCAGTGGAAATAAGTCAATTAACACTTTATTCAATCAATAAATCTGAAAAGAGCTTTTCTGTAGCTAGACATACTTAAGTCTATTTTAATAAATGATTTTTTTTTAAACTGGCCAAGCCTATTCATATTTATTTATTTAACCATACAAAGATAATTAATTAATGCATTGTTTAGTTTGTACTTTGTATGGAACAGTAAATTAAAATATAAAGGTGAATATTTTATGCTCTTTTAATTGATATACACCTTCCTAATCCCAAAAACTATTAACGTCTATGCCAATATGCTTAATATGGCCAAAATAAATTTTGTAACGATTTTAGCGTTTTTCGGTAAATTCACGGTAAATCCACATCACTTAAAAATATACAAAAATCCACCCCCAAGGCCAGATTCTAACCCCGGGGTTTGATTAAAACCGTGACATAACCTTCCAGGATTTAAACTGTTTTCCAAAACCCAAGTGCTGCACACACAATCATATTGTACAGTTACTACACTATTAGACGAGGGAGCGAAGCGAAGAGAATTTACCAATCAAAGATTAACCCCATTTATCTTTGCTGTGTTGTAAGTGAGTGAGGGAGTGTATGTGTACGAAAAAAAATCAGCCGGATCGCTTAAACCTATTCCCTTCGGAAATTAAAAAAGACATCCGGTAAAACTTTACTGGGAATTGTTAACAAAATTTGCAACATCCGTTGGCGATTTAAACTTACAAGAAATAATAAAATGAAAGAAGGCTCGAACGAGTAAGAATATTTTAACGACAATGATTTTGTTTTGAAAAAAATACCTTTTGTTTGATATTTTCAGGCCTGTGAAATTAACAGTTTGTGACCAAGATGTATCGAATTTCACGCTAAAGTACCCCCGAATTGCTCGGGTTTGGAGAAAACCCCTGCAATATTTTTCAACTTTATTCCGTAATTGGGCTATGTTTTCCATAGTATGTTACGATGATAGACTACACTGCGTATATGCTTTTCAAAACATGTTCAATTAATTTTTAAAATTCAATCTAGAAATAAATACAAAATCTTTCCCGACCAGGGGATGTAACCCAAAGGTCTCCCACATGTCGTAAAAAGGGCGCCTACCCAAAACCTCGACATGGGAAAAGCTGAAGTCGTTGTTAGGCGAGTGAGCGAGTATGTGGTGAGTAACCCGGGAACATTGCATTAAGTTGATTAATAATAAGATATAAATGAATGGGTTTAAATATTTCTTTATATGGCGCGTAACCCGTAAAGACCTAATTCGCCACTCTAGCCATGGTTTAGGTTATAGGGAGGATTAAAACCCAGCTGTCTATACCCCAGCCTTATAGGTAGTGGGAAGAAGAGAATCTTACCGTGTGCTTTCAACAATGGCTTAATCATTTTCTAACAACGAATAGGGTTTTCCAGTTATAATAAAATTTTTTGGAGAAGCCTGCCCATGGTGCAACTTATGCCCGTCTCCCCCAGGGTCCTAACTGGGTAGTTGCGGATAAGACAATTGTGAAGAGGTGTCCGAGTTGGAACCCGGGACCTCCAAATTTTCAGAGTCGCGCCCCCAACATAGTCGGTTAGTAAGTTAATACACTTGCAAAGGGGCATACATTGTCCTCGAGGTTTGGGGATGGTAACAATCTAACTAGGGAGTTGAGAGCTGTGCCACCCGTAGAGGTCCCTCATGTAGCTCACCTGTTACTAAGTACTACACTTGTAATGGAATACATTGTCTCGGGGTTTGGGGCCCGGTAACAATCTAACTAGGGAGTTGAGAGCTGTGCCACCCGTAGAGGTCCCTCATGTAGCTCACCTTGTTCATCAATGCAATATGACCAACACGCGTCATGCGTTTCTTCATTGCATATGTATTCGCAGTAGGTCACACATCTCTCCCATATTTCAATTTCGTCCTCACGAAACGCGCCCAGAGCCGCGACTAAAATAAAGAACAGGATGGGGTTATTAAGTCGGTACTATATTGTTAATGGCACTTTTCTAGTTTTCAAGGAAGTACAAAAAATATCAGTTTGTATTCTTGTTTATATATTCCAATATTCGGATACCCGAATGTGGTTATATGTATGACAGCCCAGGTCATCACTTCATCACAGATTGCCGTTGAAAATTAAAAAATCTTAAAAGGGCTAAAACCCCAAAATTTATTTTTTACCACGTGATCTATAGCCGAATACTACACTAAAATGACGGATTTAAAAATTATATTTTTTACTGTGATTTTACACGAATTTTGAATTTTTTGATCCAGAAATTTTGCGAAAATTGGTTTTTTGGGGAAAATTTCTTAAATGGGCTTTAACCTGCTCTTTTTTGGTCCAAAATAGATACTAGGAGCATAGTACCAATCTAAAATGGCCCCTTTATTACATTCGTGTCTTGAAACTGTGCCCAAATATACCCTCAAACACGCAAAAATATGCATTCTAAATCAAAATCCCATTTTGGGTAATCAGCATTTTTTGACCGAACTACTTGCCCAACTTACAAAACAATATATAGATAATTTACAGAAAAGGCTGTAGAGTACGTCAATAATGGCAAATATTTTTTGGATCAAAATCCTCCAAGGTCCCTGGGGCAAAAATATCGGCCCCATGTTATTTCTTATGGGGGGATTTTTGCCGATGGGACCTAGCTCGAAAAATGTCATGTTTGACAATTTTGGGAGGTCATGGTGGCCCCCTAATTTTTCTGTTGATGCTAAATTCCCTTACGAGGTAGCCTGAATGAAATATATTTTTTGAGTTTAGCGGTTAAATACCCCTTTAAATGGTTCCCGGATTTCGTTCTGATTTTATCTAAGTTCCCAGCACGGTATAGTCGCCTGAGGTAATTGTTAATTTTTTCAATAATTGCGTATCTATTCCAAAATTTGTTTTTCCCAAATCAAATAAAATATTATATTTTATTTGAATATATTTATGATTGATAAATATTATTTTTTTGGATTTATGACCCTTTTTAATTTTCTGTTTTGGCTTTGGCCATTTGGCTATCAAATAAATACACGAGATAATAATTACCAATTAAATTTATCATTTTATTCAACATATCCTTACGCGAACATAATATACAGAATAGATGTGTGAAGGAGTTCATGATCGAATGATGTATTGAAAACATTTCGAGTTTAGACCACGTAAATAAAAACTACATTTAAAAGGGAATAGGGACACATTGACAGTTGGCCAAAAAAAGATATTCATTCGGCAAGAAAGTATCCGACGTTATGTAAATTTGCAAAGTAGTCAAATGGGACGGCCCCTACGGTCGTAGTTGATCAATATTTTGAGTAAATCAGCAGAAAAAAAGTTATAATATGGTCTGTTCTTGCTTTTTTTAAAAATCTAAAAAACTATTTTAATTTAAATTTTTTGAACAGTGTGACTGTAGATTCCATAGACGTGGCGCATAGATTTTCAATGGGGGTGGGGGGACGATCGCCATAACCCACAGGGAAAAAAACAGGGGCTTGGCATAGCCCTAGCCGTCGGAGGCGAACGATTTTTGGGGTTTAAATTTTTTTGGGGGGGGGCTTTTTAAAAAAGATTTGAGAGTAAGAATGGCTACTATTTACACTTAATACCTTAAGGCATTTTTTGTTATAGAACTTATTTAAAAGTGAAATGATGAGAGAAAAATGTAGGTAAAGTTAAAGCCATCTTTAACAATGGTAAAGTTTACCTCGTCATCTCACGTTTAAATAGTTTTATTACAAAAATGCTAGGTGTTAAGTGCTTATAAAGGATCAGAAAAAAAGTGGATATTTTTTTAAATTTTTAATCAATTTTTTAATTGATTTCACGTATTTTTAAGATATGAAACGTCATTAGTTTTTTTGATAACATTAATAAATTCAATAATTTTTTTGGGAAGCCTGTCCCATGCAAACGTGCAATCATGCCCCGCTTGGGGTTGTTGCGGATAGGACAATTGTGAAGGGATGTCCGAGGGCTGTTTAAGGGGACCAATCTCTTGCATTCGCGTTAACAACTGAGGAAAGCCTCGGAAAAAAAACTTTTGTCAGGATTGCCCGGTTTGGAGGGGTTTTGAACCCCCCCAAAATTCCCGAATCAGAGTCGCCGTTTAATGGTTTAGTGATGCCCTTGAGAAGGTTCGCTCGTTTCGTAGGGTTCGAACATTCGCCGCGGTTTTCCAGTGTTTGAAACGTGGAGGGGCGAGTGCTTGTTGTGGACGTGGAACGGGGAGATAGTTTATTCTACCAATATTTTAAATTATATTAATCACACGGTGAACCTCGAAAAGCACGCATTAAATACTCGGCTCGGCTCGACTTAAAAATTTCAAAACATACCCAATTCAACTAAAAATACTCATCTAAAAATGGGAAAGCTTAGCTTAATGGGGAGGGGGGAAGCAAGCCCCCCCCCTGCGTACGTACTATGGTAGAGGGCCTTCATTTTGCTTTCCTGACAACTATCCAAAATGTCATCATCTGGAATCAGTCATTTGATTGAACACGAATTCGCCGAAAATGCATATCCTATAATTTAAAACAACTCCGCTTTTTTTAAATCTGTAAGTTTATTTATTTCACATAAATTTCAATAATCTAGCTGTTTGTTAAATAAATAAACAAACAAACAGATTTTGAAAAAAGTGAAGTGTATTATCCTAGATACGTTCGAATATATTCTTAATTTATTTACTGAGAGTTTTAGCACATGCGTCTTTATTTAACAAAAACAAATGTCACTAATCTAGTAGAACTGTGGAGTGTAAGGTAACAACCATAGTCAATTACTTTCATATACACTATCACTATCACCACTAACCCTACAAGGTGTATGAATGCGCAAACACTTACCCAATAACATGACTACGACAACGACAATCTTCATCTTCTGCTGTTGGGCTTGGATCGTAGTTTGTTTCGATTGACTTGACAACAGGTCGGACTGGACTATATATATACCTGTCTGTCCGTCTGTCTGTCTGTCTGACCTGGTCATTAGTGCCCGTCTGCCACACTAATCACTATTTACAGGGCAAACTAATTACTCTCTTCAATAACATGATCTCGGAAAACATCGCAGCCGTATGATGTAGTTTTCGATTCTTCCGCTACTTTTACATTATATTTCATTGAATTTAATCAGAATGTAAAAAACGAAAGAGAAAATTTTTAAGGAGAAAGATTACATTTTTAAATTAACTCAATTTTTACATTAAAAATGTAGTAGGCCTATATCACATATTTTTGTTTTGTATTGTCAACGTAAAAGAATTACTTACAAATCACACTAGGCTTCGGGAAAACTAAGTCAGGATTGCCGGTGGCGGGATTAGAATTAGGGTATAGCACTTAATGGGGTTTTCAGCAGCTAAACTAAAAAAAATATCTTTTTTCAGGAAAAGTTTTGAATTTAGAAAAAAACAAAAAAAATATTGGGTCCACCAGCCCCAAAAAGAAAATGTTAAACGGGAAACCCCCCAGTGGACGCGTTGTTGGCGAGCAGGGGTGGGGCAACACGCCCCGATACGACATCCCCCTAATATTACAACCAAAAGTTTAATAGTCCGTGGAACAAGCTTTTAAAAAATTTAAAACCGGAAACCAGCCCCCAAAATTTAGGAGGGGTTTTAAAAGACGTATTTTAGAATGTTTTTTTCACGGGGACCGCAGGTCAAATAATCCCCTGTCATGGCGTTCACAAGATGGCGCTAAAAAATCTTTAAAATTGCTGTAACCAAGAAGAATCATAGTTTTGGGTAAAAAATTTTTGTTTTTTTGGGTTTTAATGCTCTACAAAAATCTTTAGAAATTTTACCGTTAATCAATAGTTTTAAATTTAATTTACATATTTTCAAGTTTTTGCAATTATAGCACTTTTGGATAATCTAATTATTATAGTGGGAATTCGCGATTGTCATTAAATTTCAACAAACTAAAAAAAGAATAAATCCAAAATTTAAAGTCTTGAACGAAATTCCTGTAACTTTTTGTTTAATTTAATCTCAATTTTTAAATTTTCTTTTAGTTCCCAAATTCACGTAGGTATCACACAAAAGCAATATGACCAAAATGAACAAAAACAATTAGTTCCAAAAATTAATTCCAACACTTTCCTTTTAAATTTCAATTAATTAATTAATTTTTAAAAAATGACAATAATCTCAAAAAATTTTTTGAAAAAAATTAAACAATATAGGCCCTTGGAAAATTTAAAGCAGTTTTAAGGGAATAAATGTAAAAAAAAAAATTAATAATTTAAATTAATTTAACACCGAATTAATTACTTTTTTAGAAAAATTATCCACTTTTGAAATGTTGTTAGTTTTACCCAAAACTCGATGATCGTCATAAAAAAATATACTTTACTAAAAAATCCCAATAAATCCGAATTGGGCATGTCCCAAAACAAAATTTTAAAAACTTACCGTTTAATTAAGAAATTAAAGAAGAAACTTAATCTTGCATCAATTAACACATACAAAAGCCAACAGAAGTATCAAATAAAAAACAATGCAAAGTACAATTTAAAAATTTTTATGCCCCAATTTTTATTTTCATGTACTTTCCCCGTTAATTAAATTTAAATAAATGAATAAAATTTAAAATGATTTAATACCTTTTGTTGTGAAAATTAACACAGAAAAAACTGGGAACCTTTTAAAAGCTTTTTTTACGGAAAAAAATGTTGGGGGGGAAATTAAATTTTACAGAAAAGTAGAGAATTTAATTTTTGGGAAATATTAATTTTTTTAAATTATACTTGCTTTGTTTATATTTGTCCCTTTTTGGGGCTTTTTGTATGGTAAATGAGGACAATAACAATATTGAGATATAGAAATTTTCTTTTAAATTTTCTTAATTATGGTAATTTATAGGAATTTTTTTTTGGGGGACATGACAATTGGGTTTCTTTGGCTTTATGTAAGTAAAGTAGTATTTTTAGACGATCGATCGAGTTTTTTTAGGTTTTTACATAACAAACATATGAAAAGGGGATAATTTATCAAAAAAAGTAATTTAAATTTCGGTGTTTAATAAATTAAATTAATTAATTTTTTCTTTACATTATTCCCCTTTAAAAACTAGTTTTTTAAAATTACCAAGGTCGACAAATTTTTGTGTAATTTACAAAATTTATTGAGATTATTGTCATTTTTTTTAAATTTAATAAATTAATTTGAATTAATAGGAAAGTGATTGGAATTAATTTTTTGAAACTAATTTTTTTTTTGTTCATTGTGGTCATTTTGTTTTGTGTGATACACTACGTGATTTTGGTAAGTGAATAAAATTTTAAATTGGGTTTTAAATTTAAATGTTTAATTTTTAATTAATTAATAATCAAAAGTACAGGAATTTCTTTTCGGACTTTAAATTTTGGATTTTTGGGCGTTATTTTAGTTATTTGAAAATTTTGACAATAAAGCGAAATTCAAGTAAAATAATTAGATATATCCCAAAAAAAGTGCTATTTTTGCAAAATTTGTAATAATATATAAAATAATAAAAATATTGTTTTAACGGCAAAATTTCTAATGACATTTTTTTTGGGGCTTTAAAAAAACCGAAAAAACACAACTTAGTTTACAAATTGATGTTTCTTCTTGAGTTACAGAAATTTTAAGAATTTTTGCGGCCATCTTGTAAAACGCCATGACAGGGATTTATTTGTCCCCAGCTGTCCCCGTGAAAATAAAATTCTAAAATGTCTTTTTCCCTGCTCCTAAATTTTGGTGCGGTTTTCCCGGTTTTGAAATGTTCTATAGTTTTAGCAGCTGTTCCACGGACTAAAAGGTTTTGACCAATTTAGCGAAAATTGTAAAAAGGAGAGAAGGATAAAAAACCACCGCCATCTAGAGGACCTTGAATCTTTCTTTGGGAAAAAAATTTACTTTGATTTTTTTAGGTGGAAAACATATGACCAGAATTTTTGTGCACTTTTTTGCCCGGTAGTTTTTTTGTTAAAAAGTAAAATTTTTACTACACTACTTATCGGATCAAAATAAAATTAAAAAATTCGTGACCGGACGGACATTCTAAATGATTTGGCACCCCAGATTTTGTTCCCCTTTAGTTAAAAAAAAAAATTTAGATAACTTTTAAAGTAACTTTTTTAACTTTTTTTTAAAGATTTGAAAAAAATAATGGCATTAATCGGGGAACAAACTTGCGGATGGTCAAAATTTTAACTCGATCCCAGCCTCGTTTGACCCCATAGAGCCCAAAAAAATGTGCGACTTTCCGTTTCCATGGAAAGGACTTTGTTATAATGTAAATTTTATTACAACTTATGGACAAAATAAAAATAAAAAATCGTGATCGGGCGGACTTCTAAATGATTTTGGGACCTAGTTTGTCGCCGTTTTTTTTTAAAAAAAAAAATTTCGATTAACTTTTAAAGTAACTTTTTAACTTTTTGAACGATTTGCCACAAAACATACAGCAACCCCCCCTAGGGGTTGTAAATGGTGCAAAATTTCAGGCGATCAGAGAAAAAAGGTGGACGTACGAAAACAGTAACAGGGGGAAAAAAAAAACAACAGACATTCGACCATAAGAGTCAAGGGAGACGCTCGCTTCGCTGCTCAATCATTTTTGTGTTTTATTGTAGTGTTGTTTTGTTTGTTGTTGTTGTTTTGTTTTTGTTGTTTTTGTTGTTGTTTTTCTGAAATTTTAAACAGAATCCGGGACGAGGTTACGATAACTGCTAACAAAAACGCTGGATCCCTTGCGATTTAAACTACAAGAAATAATAAAAAAAAAAATGGCTGCCAATTTTTTAGGGTTTTTTTAACAAGCTTTTTTTTTGAAAAAATACTTTTGGTTTGGTATTTTTCAGGCAGTGAAAATTTATGCAGGACCAGGGGACGAATCTGCACGTAAGGTACCCCCGAATTCCCTAGGGATTTAGTTAAACCCGGCAATTTTACAGTATTTTGTACGGCTATGTTTCCCTAGTATTTTCACAGATGATAGAACAACGTTATATTATGCATTTTAAAAAATGTTAAAATTTTTTTTAATACAAACCCGAAATTACAAAAATTTTCCCCCAGGGGATTGAACCGAAGTCTCCCCCCATTTTGGGTATAGGGCCCCTAGCCAAATAGACTAGGAGAACGACAAAATAGTTTTTGAGAATGAGCGAGTCATGTGTTGGGGAAAAACAGAATATTTGCATTTAATTTTTTACTATGCCGCTTTTGCAAACGGTTTTTTAAAAACGCGTGGAGGATAGAGTTTTTAAGTTTTTTTGTATGCGTGGGATCCTTTACTTTTTCCAGACCCCTGACAAATTTTTTTTTTTTAAATTAGAAATTTGTTTGAATTTGTTATTGCTATGGTAATACAAAATAAAAAGAAGTAAAATTCGGAGGCCCCCAAAAATTTTCTTTTTAAGATTGAGGTGTAGTTCAACGTATTGTTAATTATTTCACTAAAAAAAATATATTTAAAACTTCACTTTTATGGTCTGGATTTAAATTTTTTTTTTTTCTTTCAAAGTCAATAATCTCATTACCTAATGTCCATGTGAAAAATGAATATGTAGCCCCCCCCGTTAGTCAGAATTGCCCCAAAATCACGAAAAAATCGCATAAAAATGGGAACAAATCCCGACAGTACGAATTCGTGAGAAATATTTCTTCGATTTACCCAAAAAACGTGGGGAATCTAAGTTCAGGGATTTCAAGGTCCCCTTCAATTTTTATTTTGAAGAATTTTCCGTTTTGCCCCGGTAGAGCGCGAAAAAAAAGACAGAAAAACAAAACAAAAAACAAAAACAAAAAAAACATGAGTTATTTTTGGGGAGGGGAGTGAAATTGAAGTCTTCGCTTTGGGTCATCCAATTATATTTGGGAGAAAATAGGCCGCTTCGTTGACGCTTTTTAGTCGCGTGATGGATAGATTTTTTGTAAGTTTTTTGTGCGTGGGATCTCTTAAATTTGCAAGGTCTTTTTGAACCATTTTGGTGATTTTTATCTTGTTTCTATATTGTTTCTTGTTTTTTTTGTTATTATACACTTTTTAAAAAAAATCAATTTAAACTTTTTTTCATAGATTCTGGGTAGTTTTTTTTCAACCTTTCCTTTTAAAAGTATACATCACCCTTTACCTTTAAGTCCATTTTAAAAATGAACGTTGTGCCCCCCCCGTTTGGGCAGAACGGCCCCAAAAGTCACGAAAAATGCATTAAAAATAAAAATAAATCTTAAAAGTCGATATTTTATGGGAAATTTTTTGATGGACCAAAAAAAAGTGGGAGGTCTAAATTCAGAGATTCAAAAGGGTTCCCCTTTAATTTTCACAAGATGATTGGCGTTTCCCGGTTTGAGGCAAACAAATAGAAAAAAACAAAAATTTGGGGGAAATTTTTTTTAGGGGTCAGTGAAATGAATTTTGGCTTCGCTATCCAAATTTTAAAACCCCAAAAAATATATTAAAACCTTTCTGTGGATTCTGCTAATTTTTTAACTTTCCTTTAAAGGTACTACATCACCATTTCCTTAAGCCCATGTAAAAAATGAACGTTGTAAACCCCACCGCCACCAAAGATATAATTTTCCCCAAAAAAATAAAAAAGCAGGGATTCTTTGAGGTAGGCTCTTACTTTTGGAGGTTTTCCTGAGATACTATTGTTTTGTTTGAGAAAGTTTTAATAATCTGGTTGTGTTTAGTCAGGGGTAGGGGGGGGCCAAAACTTCATGACATTTTCTTAATTAAAACAAAATAATATATGTTCCCTAAATAGAAAAACCTTTGAAA